>SNQJ01S0093478.1:11216-32241 GCA_010110895.2 Picea sitchensis
CCCCCCACCATTTCTGGTGAGTACCTCTTTATTTTTACACAAGCTTGAGGAGGATAACATATTCTTGTAAATGTAAGTTCATCCTTCGAATGAGTCCATTGGAGTATGTTTAACAAACTCTAAGAAGGAGTGGTTCAATCCTATATGGGTCTTTCGATGTTTGTTTAATGAGTCCAAAGAGAAGAAACTCAGGGGCTTTTCATATTTAGAGAGTTTGAACAACACTTAAAGAGAACTCCATAAGGTCATTTTTCGTAAGTTAGTCTGATGAGACGTTTTCTTCGAATACTTTTACAAGCATGAAAAGAACAAGGTTGGTCGGCCATATTTTCATGTTTAGGGAGCTTGAAAAGAGATTAAAGGATACTCCATAGGTTTCATTTTTCGTATTACCAATGTGAATTCAAAAAAATGACAAAATATTAATCAATTACATTCTCATGGTTTCAGGAGCGTGAGAAAGAATTAAGACTGTGCTCAGAGTTTTTCCTAAAAAACCCTAAAAGCATCTGTACATAACAAAAATATTCAAAAACAAACAAAAAGGGTGGACCCTTGTTCAAGCGTCTCGTCCCTAGACCTTTTATCTGCAATAGTCAACACTTTGCAAAGTTGGTTAGACTTTAGGGCATGGATAAAATATAAAAATAATTAAATTTTGCAATAAAAATATGGTAAAAGACAATAAAAATAGGCCAAAACACCATTATACCATTTCATTTGCAAATTTACCCAAATAGTGCCCCAAAACCCTCTTTTCTCCCCAAATTTCAACTATCGATTTCAGAGCATGTGGTGGATCATTTTGCGAACCGTCTCCATCAAACAAGCAATCTTCTTCTTCTTTATCCTTTCATGGTTTCAAATTTTGTTTTCATAGGTTAAATTTGGATTTTAGGTCGATTTTTTGGGGCTACCTGCACGTTGAGATCATCGCAGGTCCACTATATCATGAACTGCGGTGATATTGCATCATCGTAGGAGACCCCATACATAGGGTGAAACAACGGTGCTCTGCATGAAAGCGATGACCGCAATCCAAATTTTGAAAAGATAAATTTAACTATCAAAACCTCGAGGAATGAATTTTTTATGTTTCTAATCTTCTTTTAATGTTCCTTCGCAGGCTTTCCTTGGTCAAGATGCTCGAGTGGCATGAATGAGATCATAAGGAAGAGGATTATTTTGTTGGGAATGACCTAGGCATAGTTATGGCTCTAAGGCAATGTGGATTACTCAATTTTTTCAGGATTCGGGGCATGAGAGCCCAATTGAGGTTGCTAGAGTATTTGGTTCACATGTGGGATGTGAATGAACAATCCTTTCGCGTGGGTGTCCATAAAATCACATTGGATATAGAGGATATCTACTTTATGACAGGGTTTTCCCGTCGTGGTTCACGGGTATCACTCACATGCAGTAGGAGTGGAGGAGAACCTATGGATTACTGTGTTCGCCACCATTGTGTGCCAAGTACGGAAAAACACAGCGGCAAGGTAGCCATCAAAGATGTTCAGGATTTATCGTTGCAAGGCATCATTTATACCATTACTCACATGGAAGGGAGTGCAGCTCCCCATATGGCTTTGCAAATCCATTTTCATTATGTGATAGAGTGCATGGAACCCAGGGTCTTCAACTGGTGTGAGGGTGTCCTGAAAAGCATGAAAAAACAACTGACAAAGTGTCGAAATGGTCGGTTGAAATAGTTTGGATACGGATCCATTTTGGTGTCATTCTTCTTGGAAATATTTCTTTTCTTATGTCTATAGGTGGAGTGGGGTATAACCGCTCCACAAGATCCATACATCAAGATGTGTGTGGATCTAATGGTTCATCATGGTGGCGTTCCTATCGTCAAGTATGACGATATTTTCTTCCAATGGCTAAGAAATCAACTACTCATGATGGAAGAATATGCATATGTCGGGACGGATTTCCATGGGGATCCTGATCTAGCTCTTCTTGAGGGATCTCAGTGGGGGGACATAGGTAAGAAGAAATTTATTGTTTATATAATGTTTTTGATATTTTAATTATATAAAATGTTTTTTTTGTTAACTATCCAAGACTAATCAAGTTCTCTCAATAATGCAGACGTGGGGCCTTATCGTCCTTTGGGATCATCTCCCATCCAGAGGCGAGGAGAGAGAGGTTTTGTAGCAGGGGTAGCTGTTGTAGATCTCAAGACTATTGAATAGAACCTGGAGGGACTAACCATGAATGTACCTGATGCCACGATGGATGAAATTCCTAGGCACTATCAATGCCACACAGTGGGCATATCTGCATCTATTGTTCGACTGCTCCGTAAAGTGGCACAGGCAGTTTCTTGTTACAGTGAGAAAAATCCTTGATGTTTTTTGTACATGAAGCCATGAGCTTCACTTTTTGATATTTTGGTCTTTGGACAAACACTTTTTTTGTAACTTTTATCATTATAAATATAAAGTTCCTACCGGCTTACTTGTTTTTGTAAAAAGTGTGATTGGGTTTATAAATGTCTTCAAATGTCTGTCTAACACATAATTAGCCAATGCATATGCCAATGTATTTAGACATCTAGGAATATGTTGATACTCAATGTAATCAAAATGTCTTTCCAAGAGGCGAATTCGTAAATATACCCTTAACAAAGTAAGACTTCTGATGGAATAAATGTTACTCAACTGTAGTACTACTAATTGTGAATCAAGTCATACAATAAGATGACGGATGCCAAGTGAAATGACGTCAGTTAACAATTCGATAATTGCACTGTATTTCATGATATTATTAGTTGCACGACCAAGGAAAACACCATGTAGACTAATCAATTCATCTGTAGGTGCATAGATTGCCCAAGCAGTAGACCCCAAGTTTTGAGTACTATGACTAGTGCCATCAACAAATCTTTTATAGGGTAGAGAAGACGCCGACATCTAGAAACCAAGCACAATGCAAGGTAAGCAGTTGAAAGGCGGAACCAAAAAAGAAAAAGCACACAAGAATATAATACACTAAAAATACACAACACTCATGCAAAAATGGTTTAAGCATAGTACTTCTTCAAGTAAATCCCATTCCTGGGTTCACTCAAAGGAATTCCATCATAATCTACCAGCTCATATGCCCCTTTCTCCAACACTCGTTTCAAAATATAAGGGCCCCGCCACATGGGCTTGAATTTACCATATACTAATTGAAAAGGTGGAAACCCCGTGGCAGACTTAACGGGTGTCTGATAGGCCCATAATGCTGAGAAAAGCATCGTGTGCCAACTTGACTTGTGAAATCTTACCATCCGTCAAAGCATAGTATTGAGAACTTTGTTGATCGCTTCAACCTATCCATTGGCCTGTGGATAATAAGGGGTTGAGTTTTCATGTCGAAGACCCAACTTCTCGATAAGTTCAGACATTATGAAGTTGCGAAAATGACTACCATGGTTAGTGACAATGGCTTGAGGGACACCAAATCTAGTAACGATATGATTGAATATGAATAACGTTGTAGTTTTCCCGATATTATCAAATGTAGGCATCACCTCGGCCCACTTAGTGAAATAATCCACGGCTACGATGATGTATCCATGCCCCCCGATCGAGTGAGGGTTACATGTCATGAAGTCAATGCCTCATTTAGCAAATGGACCAATGGAAACTACAGGGTCAAGAGGAGCAAGATGAGATCGGATCTTATTGTTGTAGACTTGACAAGCATGGCATTTTTGGACGGAAGTAATGCAATCCTTAAACAATGAAGGACAAAAATAACCAACTCGTAAGATCTTTTGGCCAATGGCATACCAAGACATATAACCACCACATGCTCCAGAATGACAGTCATTCAAAGATTTCTCAGCCTCATCATAGGTGAGACATTGTCGAAATATGGAATCAATACCACAACAGTAAAGGGTATCACCAAGGATAATGTATTGACGAGCTTGATACCGAATACGACGACGATCTGTACTAGAAAGATCAAGTTAGAAAGTTTGGGTTTGTAGATAGATGATAATGTATCCATACCATATGTCATCGGAGCTGATAAAAAAGAGATATTCATCAGGAAAGGAATCTTCTTCCATAGTGTTATAACCCTAAATTTTTGTACACATGCATACCTAGCATCAGGCCCTCTTACTTTCTATTTTTGCCAAGCCGTCACTGAGTTGCTCTTCTTAAAAACACTATTTTTGAATATGTACATGCTCTGCACCTTTATTGCCCGCGTATGTATTCTTGCTGCACCACTACAACCTGCGTATATTCACAAAAGTTGCAAAAATTAAAAAGTTGCAAGGAATTCGTTGAGATTACGGGCTATTGGGTAGTTTCCCAACTGATCCACTGCCTATAGCCCACCACCCAACCGAATAACCATCCTTTTGTCATATAAAATGAGGTGTTGGGATCTCATTCCTAATCTAAGCATAAGAAAAGTGAAACTCTGCCCATTTCACATCCCCTCCTTGCCCCAAGAAATTGCAGCCACCTTGTGAGATTTGCCTCAGAATTTCCCATTTTACCCTTTTTCCTCCATCATAAACCCATTCCATTTCCCTAGAGAGAGGTTGAGAGGAGAAAGATACGCGGAGGCGCACTTGGATCTTGGTGAAGAGGAGCCTGGACCAGGTTCGTGGAGCAGTAGTCGGCCTCGTTGTAAGTGAACATTGTGATATCAATAAAAGAAATACTTTTCCTATCCCGAAATATGATGTGTCAAATGTTTGTATTTGATTTATGCTTTATTCTAACTTCTAACCCATGATTTATATATGATATGCATGTTTGTAGTTTCTTGTTTATCTGTTTGTGAATGCAGGTCAGCCTTGGGAGGAGGGTTGCATTCAGTGGAGCTATCAAGCACGAGAGGATCGACACCGGACGTGGAGTAAAAGGTATAGTTACCTGATCCTTCTCACTTTGTATTTCATGCATAATTCTGGGGTATGTTTTGGGTAGTTAGAAAAGTAGGAGAATTTTAGACGGTTGTGATCTGCCTACATTGTAAACCTTGGTGTAGCCATAGGGGGGTTTTCACTGCTAGCAGAAATGACGACCATACTGGGGAAGCCTCTAGGGTTTTAGGGGATTTTTGGGGTGTTTGATTGGTTTTTATACCTTTTGAGTTTCTTGATTGAGTCTATTGAGTCTCTCAAGGGGTCTGGTCACATATTGGTGCCATACCAGTTCTCCCTACCTTGTCAGTCTGACTATTTCATTTCTTTTTTTCAAGAAGTGAAGAGGTGTACATGGCCTATTGTGGGTCAGCACGCCTACATACATGCCCTGCTTTATAGAAAGTACGCGTACATATGCAGTCTACTTAAGCATCAATAGCGTACCTGTGTCAGGAAACTGTTTTTAAAAAGGGTCAGTCAACCTCTTCCCTGATTGAAGTTCACTTCTTAGGGTTTCTTGACAGAGTTCAGTGTCTCTATTTTTACAGTCAAAGCTTAGGTTAGATTTCAGTTTTCTTGTTATTTTGAAGTTTCTTGTGTTTCCTAGATTTTTTAACTTAATTTTAGCTTGGATTTTAAGAATATTTTGTTACTTCTGCTTTGATTGGAAGAAAATATAAAAAAAAAACTTAGTTTGTTAGATCTCTTTCTTTCTTGGCATTTGCTTTGCATTGTTATTTGAAAAAGAAAAAGAAATTATCATAGTGTTGTGTTTTCTTCTCATCTTAAAATCATTTCAAAAGAAAAATAAGAAAGATAATCCTTCTTTGCTAGTGTTTTTATAAGTTTCATTTTACGCAGGAGTCTTAACAACATCAGTTGCACTACCGTATCCTTTGAGTTAAAACAAGTCATTTAAAACGAACGCTAAATTTAAAATCAACTATACTTTATGTTTGTAGGGTCAATCAACTAGTTTAGGGTTAGAGCCTTGAATTAGGTTGGAGAGGAAAATCTTCAAGGCTTTTAATCAAACATTGGAGTCAGAGCTAGGGAGTGTTAAAGTCCAGTGATGTGAAAGTTATCCGAGACCCCCCTCTAACACAAGGGCTAAACACAAGGTTGTGTGATAAAAGGAAGCGGAGATAACCCCTCCAAATTCAGACTAAATGTAGTGGGGAACACATATTGAGGATCTTTCATGGGAATACTATCGCTCTCATTTGCCTACGAAGCTTCATGGACCTCAAATCCGTTCGATATCCTCTATTGTCTTCTGAACCACTTGCTTTCGATACCCTCGGTAGGTTTCAGAATTGTTATCCTGCTCATTGCGGTCCACCCGACTATCGATTGTACCCGCCTGGTGGTTGTTCGTGAGCTGGCAACTTAGTTGCCTTTATTCTAGGGACTTACACAGGTGACTACGTGGGTATACCGCGGTACCTAGGGCAGACGTCAGGTCACACTTTGTAGAGTATACCCAGAGGGTGCTTCCCTGTTCGAGTTGCACTTGCATCGATTAGTTTCTCTAGTGTTGGCTGGCGTAACTGTCCTTCCAACTAGATAGTGATCTACTTGATTTTCCTTTAGGAACTTTTAGTGTGTGATCTGTGCTCCCTAGTTTTCCATAGTGACTTACTCAGTCATTGATTTGGGTCTCTGACCTAGGGTGGTAGATTGCCCACTCCGTTGGTCGTGAGGATTTTTTGGTCTTCTTCTTAGAAACATGGAGCCCCCTCTTTATAGGCATTGTTTTGATAACACTGGTTTTCCATAGTCAGTGTGCGAGACTTTTACGAACTTGAATGATCCCGCAAGGAGAGAAACTATGCACAAGATATTCATGGCTAAATTTATTGTTGATACCAACCAAGGAACCCCTTCGCAAGGGGATTCTTGTGCTTTTCCTTTCTTCGGAAACGTTGGTGTCCCTTTGATGGCCACTTTGTACATTCCTGGGTTGAATGTAGGACTACCGGTTTGGTTGGGTACCATTCCAAATGTCCTAAATACTCTTGACACTTCTCAGTTAAGTACCTTATGTTATGGGCACCATGTTGATGTTCGTTCATCAACAAAGTCTTATCCTTCTCCTTCCCCCACCTCTGGTAAAAGTACAGTTACTAGTAACTAGAAGTGTAAACGAAGTAGAAAGAGGAATAATAGGAAGAAGAGGTCATCAACCTCTGCAAGTCATGTTGAAGACCAACACCTAGCCTTTGCAAGTCATGCTGGGGGCACGAACCTAGTCCTTGCAAGTCATACTGGAGTTCAATCACCAACCTCTGCGATTCATGTTGGAGATAAGTCATCAACCTCTGCAAGTCATGTTGAAGACCAACACCTAGCCTCTGCAAATCATGTTGGGGGAAAGCACTCAACCTCTACAAGTCATGTTGGGGGAAACATTCTAGTCCCTGCTAGTCATACTGAAAATAGGTCTGTAGCCTCTGCAAGTCATGTTATCGACCCATCACCAACCTATGCAAGTCATGTTGGAGATGCACAACCAGCCACTACTAGTCATGCTGGGGACATTGGTTCTATTGAGAAACCTAGACAGATAGGATGTAAGCCTACGTTCCCTTGTAGGATTTGCAAGGGATATCACCTTACTCATTTGTGCCCTGGCCTTCCAAAGGTATGAAGATTGTGGTCCCTGTCTGCAAATTATTATGATTCTAAGTATTCTAAGGTTTCCTCATAGCTTATTCAGCCAGTGGTTGAGAAAGTGGTCACACCGATGCAGTCTTCAGTTTATCCCACTCTTCTCTTGGAGAGTGTTAAGTCTACCAACGTGGTCACGCCGATACATTCTTCAGCTAATCCCACTCCTCTTTTGGGGGGTGATGTGCATGTAGACCATGTTGTCTTGTAGCCTATTCAACTGGTGGTTGAGAAAGTGGTCACGTCGATGCAGTCTTTGGTTGATCCCACTCTTCTCTTGGAGAGTGTCAAGTCTACCAAAGTGGTCACCCCGATGAAAAATTCGGCTAATCCCACTCTTCTCTTGGGGAGTGATGTTTCTACTGAATATGTTTTTAGCATTTCTAGTTCAGTACTTTCAGAACAAGGGGGCATTCCTCTCACTTTGAGCACACCCCCTCAGAGCCCTAGGATGGTTTCCTTTGATTGGAATGACCTTGTTGAGCCTCGTCTTCCTTCTTTTGCACCTTTTCAAATAAGGGTTGAAGTTAATTCAACAAAAATTTATCGATTTATTGTGGATGAAGGATCCTCTGCAAGTATTTTATCCTCCTCAGTTTGTAAAGTCAGGGGATCTCTCGAGCTTGTGTCTACTTCGCATGAGTTGTTGGCTTTTAACATACGTCCTAGTGAATATTTGGGGATTCTTCCTCAATTGCATATCTCGTTAGGTGGAAAGATTGTCCTTTTTGATGTTATAGTGGTGTATGGCCCATTAGATTTCAATATGCTTCTCGAGCATGATTATGTATATGCTATCAACGTTGTGGTGGCTACGCTCTTTCGGGTGATGCATTTCCCTCATAATGGAAGCATTGTCACTATTGACCAGCTGGCATCTGATAATCACCATCCTAATTCGACATTATTTCAGCCTACCCCTTTATATGTTCCTAGTGTTCGCGTAGACTCTACCCCACCACAGGTTAATTATGTGCGTTTTATCCTCGATGTTCAATTGGTCCTGAGAAGGAACTTGTTCACTCATGTTGTCCTTCTCGAGACATGGTCTCAGAAATTGATCAGTTGGTTTATCCAATGGGGGAATGGGAGCCCTTGCTTCCCCATCTTGGTACAAGTGATCTCATCGAGATTACTTGAGAAAAGTAGCCCCCCAGAGTCTTCTTTAAGTCCTTTTCAGACTCTCTAAACATGAAAAGATTTTTGATCGATCTTGTCGTCCTTTACACTCGCCAAACTAAAACTTAAAGGCACGTATGTTCAGCGATAGTTTACCCCTTTTTCAGTCCGTATGGTCAATTGTACGAACAAAGGTATACTCTAATAACTCTGATTCACTAGAAGAATATTCTCAGGTATAAGTTTAACCCTTTTTCGGGCCTAAGAGACTAAATTTACGAAAAAGGAACCCCCACGAAGTCCATAGTTAAGATCTTTTCAGACTCCCTAAAATTGAAAAGATTGTTGAGTGACCTTGTTCTTTCACACTGGTTAAATTGGTCCAGAAGAACATTCCCTACAGAGTCCATAGTTAATCTCTTTTCAGACTCCTTAAAATTGAAAACATCATCGAGTGACCTTGTTCTTTCACACCCATTAAATTGGTACAGAGGAATATCTACTGGCATGAGTTTACCCCTTTTTTGGCCTGTAGATTAAGGAGGAAAAAGGTACACCTCGAGAGATTCGTCTCATCGGGAGAGTTCTCCTCAGTAAATTTTATACTTTTTTGGGCTAAGGAGACTAAATCTAGAAAAAGGTTGAGTCCATAGTTAAGCTCTTTTCAAACTCCTTAAAATTGAAAAGATTGTTGAGTGATCTTGTATGTGTCACACTCATTAAAATGGTTCCGAATGGACATCTTTTCGGTGCAAGTTTACCCCTTTTTCAAACCGACTAGACTGTTTTTGAAAAAGGTACCCCAATGGAGTCTTCTTTTACGTCTTTTCAGACTCTCTAAACGTGAAAAAACTACCGAGCTTACCTTCTCTTGGCTCGTGAAAAATACATTGAAGGGGGTTTCATCGTGTCCTACTAATCGCATTTGCATCTTTGCATCTTTGGCCTAATGTTGGCTCCATGTTTCTCTCAACTGAACCTTTGAAGCATGCCTTATACACAAGCCTTGTAGCACTTTGCCTTTGTGACCTGACACCTTGACCCATGGAGGAATTTTCCCCGAGTGTCATTTTCCTGCACATGTCTCCTTGCTATGAGAATTAGTGTGTTCGTTGTGCTTGGAACTAGTATGCTTGCGACACTCATTCCTCCTTTGTAACATATCATTCTTTTATTCTTTTTCAAGCTCTTTAAAAATATTGAAAAAGACAAAAAAATAAAAGAAAACCCCAAAAAGAGGACGGGAAATATATTTTCTTTTTATGGAAGCACAATGAGTCGCCCTTGGACAAAGAACATCCTTCCATTTGTTCGTCAATATTTGGGATCTAATATGACCTTAGGAAGCCATTCTCGCTACATAGAGTTGTGTCCTCCTCCATTTGGTTATTCTTCCAAACACATGGAGAGTTTGTGTTGCCACCTGCACCGTAGATTTATGTCAATGTCATGTTGCCCGAGTCTAATCATCTATCATGTTATTGTCCAAGGGAAGTTTCACCCAACCTAAGTCAGCCTTTATGCATTTTGTCTCCTCACCTCATGCCCAGCCATCCCAAAAGTCCAATCAAGTCCTTGTTCAAAATCAATGAAGTTCTCTTCCTGATCATCGAGATCCTCTTGTCTTTTCTCAACGATCCATCGAAGGCCTCTAGGTAGTGAATTTGTACACTCGCGTTACACTCCTACCCTATTTTTGAAGATCTTGAAGTTGTTGCTCGAGCTCTGAAGGCATCATCTCCAGCCATTAGGCGTCATTGGCTTCTTGAATATGGATATTATACTTGTATATCTTTGATTTTGAGATGTATATATGTTGTGTATTGCTCACGACTACACTTTATATAGTTATATGACATGGATCTACAGTGTATTTGATTGGAAGCCATGATTTATTTCATCTCGAGCATGGGTATTCTCACCTCAGAGAGACAATTGTTATTTGTAGATGGCACCTCCCAAACTTTGGTCCCGGGCTCACTCGCTTCATATATTGGTGAATATTTTGTAATGTATTCAGCCATCAAATGCTATTTCGACCTCACACATTAGGGGGCATCTGTTATAACCCTAAATTTCTCTACACATGCATACTTGGCATCAAGCCCTCTTACTTGTTATTTTTTCCAAGCCATCACTGAGTTGCTCTTCCTAAAAACACTATTTTTGAAGATGTACATGCCCTGCACCTTTAATTCCTGCCTATGTACACCTGCTGCACCACTACAACCCACGTATACTCGCAAAAGTTGCAAAAATTAAAAATTTGCAAAAATTAAAAAGTTGCAAAAATTAAAAAGTTGCAAGGAATTTGTTGAGATCACGAGCTATTGGATAGTTTCCCAACTGATCCATCGCCTATAGACCGTCACCCAACCAAATAACCATCCTTTTGTCATATAAAAGGAGGTGTTGGGTTCTCATTCCTAATATAAGCATAATAATAGTGAAACTCTACCCGTTTCACATCCCCTCCTTGCCCCAAGAAATTGCAGCCACCTTGTGAGATTTGCCTCAGAATTTCCCATTTTGCCCTTTTTCCTCCATTATAAACCCATTCCATTTCCCTAGAGAGAGGTTCAGAGAAGAAATATACATGGAGGTGCACTTGGATCTTTTTGAAGAGGAGCCCGGACCAAGTTCGTGGAGCAGTAGCCGACCTTGTTGTAAGTGAACATTGTGATATCAATAAAATAAATACTTTTCCTGTCTCTAAATATGATGTGTCAAATATTTGTATTTGATTTATGTTTTATTCTAACATCTAACCCATGTTTTATATATGAGATGTGTGTTTGTACTTTCCTATTTATCTATTTGTGAATGTAGGTCAGCCTTGGGAGGAGGCTTGCAGTCAACGGAGCTATCAAGCGCGACAGGATCGACACCAGACGCGAAGTAAAAGGTACAATTACTTGATCCTTCTCACTTTGTCTTTCATGCATAATTATGGGGTATGTTTGGGGTAGTTAGAAAAGTAGGAGACTTTTAGACGGTTGTGATTTGCCTACACTGTAAACCCGGGTGTAGCCATAGGGGGGGTTTCCCCACTAGCACACAGTTTCTATTTTAGTAGAGGGAAGGTCACATATCAATTCAGTAAAAATCAAAGACTTCTTTGACTTGGCATGCTCAAATTCCAAATCAAACTCTTGGAGAACAACTATCCATTTAGATTATTTCCCCCCAGCAATTGTCAAGTAAGGATGTGTTGCATGGGGTTGCAATCGGAAATGACTGTGGTTTTGTGTAATAAGATGTAGTGACAAAACTGTTGAACAACTTGAACAGCTGCCAAGGCCAACTTATCCACATGTAAATATTTGGTTTTGGTGGTCATGAGACTCTGACTCAAATAGTATATAACATGTTCATCATTCGAATCATCCTCTTGGACTAGAACCATGACAATGGTAGAGTTCGAAGCAACTAAGTATAGGAAATAATCTCTACTATAATTGGGCAGAAACAAAAGTGGTATGCGGGTCAAGGCAAGTTTCAAAGCTTCAAAGGCTTTTTTGGCACTGTTTTCCCATACAAAATCATAACCCTTTTTAAGAAGTCGAGTAAACCCTTTCGTTAATTCAACATAGTTGGGAATGAATCGACGCAAAAATTTTGCCTTCCCTTACAAACTTTGGAGTTGGCGTAGTGTGGAAGGAGGAGGTAAATTGGGGATAGTCTCAACCTTCAGAGGGTCCACTCTAATCCCATGTATAGACACGATAAAACCAAGAAGTCGTCTGGACTCCACACAAAAAACACATTTGTGTGGATTCAATCGTATGTGATAATAACGACAGCGTAAGAAAATGGCCCGTAGATGTGCCGAGTGATCTTGACGACGCATAGAATGCACCGGTATATCATCTAGATAGGGTTGTACAATGTGTTTAATGTCATGAAAATCATAAGACATAGCGCGTTTAAAAGTCACACCAACATTTTTTAGACCAAAAGGTAGTTTCTGGTATGCGAAGGTTCCCCAAGGGAAAATAAAAGCAGTCTTATGTTGATCTGTAGGTAAAATATCGATTTGATTATAACCAGAGAAATTGTCCATCATGGAGAAGATCTCACTCCCGGCACAGTCGTCAACAATCTGGTCAACGAAATGGGTCGGATAATTGTCTTTGGGACAAGATTTGTTAATATCCCTATAATCTACACAAACACAGGTCGTGCCTTGTTTCTTGTTAACTGGAACAAGATTGGACACCCAATCAGTCAAAGCCACGGGATAGACAAAACCATCTTTAAGAAGTTTTTCAACTTCGAGCTTAATAACAACATCTTTGCGTGGGTGTACTAGGAGAAGTCTCTGTCGAATGGGTTTAGCGTCCGGGTAAGTCTTAATCTCATGTACAACAATATCTAGATCAATGTCAGGCATTTCTTCGTAACTCCAGGAAAAAATGTCATGAAATTCTTGGAAAAGGGATTTGTAAGTACGAACCTCATTAGTAGAACATGAGGCATCGATGTGAACATTTTCCACGACTCTGGGTTTAATCGAGATATCAAGAGGGACTGTAGGTGAAATATTACTCAAGTTCGCTTCATACAAAACATTTTGTGTTGGTTCAGGAACCAAGGAAAAAATAACAACGGTAGACGGAGTTGAAATCCTTTGATAACTCTCTATGGTATCGAGTTCTAGGAAGAGAATAAAACGATGATGCCCATCCTCCCATGGGGTATCTTCCATAGACATGACTGTCATGATCATCTCATCAGTGGGAAATATCACGTGAAACAGATCAGGAGACGTATCACAGAGAGAACGAGGAGAAGGAGTTTCCAACTGAATAACTTGATTAGACAATTCTACTAGACTCAAAGGCATCCAGTCATCATAACGAAGACAATCATCAGAGCTAGGTACTATCCATGGGTCATGAGACTCATGGGTTTCACTAACAGAGGTTGATATCATCTTAATCGAGGCGACAAAAGGAAGAGGAATATCGGGTGGTGGAATAGGAAATGTACCCATTAATGATGAATCGTTTAAAAGACCCACACCGACATTCTCATATCTGAGAGATGTTTTCACAATGAAAGGTAAGTTGATAGTACAAGAATCAGAATTAAAGAAGGCGAGTTGATCGACAATAATGACTTTTCCTTGGTGCGGGAAACGTAACACACAGAAAAGAGTAGAAACAACTTCTCGCATGGAATCAATCCAACTATGGCCAAGTAGAAGGTTGTAATCAAGAGGTGCATCAAATACCTCAACCTCGACATTAACTGCTTTACCTTCTAACATAATAGACAACGAAGGAAGAACACCATAAGGTTTAAACCCTATACCATTAAAATCCTTGAGAGTATTGTGTGACTCGGTAAGGATAGGAGAGTGTTGAGGGGTCCTAAATCCCTTTAACTCAACAACAGGAACCAAACCCGCCACCAAGACCCAATTAGACTCTGTAACATTTAATGGTGAAATGGTTCTCCAGATCTTGCGATCCAGATAATTAATCAATGGGCTTTACATAGTGATTGACAATATGTCTTCTTGTGAAAGCTCCTCCTTTAGTTCGGATGTTCTCTTTTTGTATTTTCTCTTATAGGTGGGACCGATACAAGATAAATGCTGGTATAAACGAGCTGGGTAACAAAGGGGGAAAGGAATTAACTACTGAAGAAGGTTGAGCTCGAGATAACCTTCATACTCAAGCATGTAGACAATGATTCGTACACCTACAACAAGCCTAGTACTAATACATTAACCTGTTGGTGTTCCAATTATTGAATGAGATACGATTATTAGAAGAAAACATACATGCAATTAATGATGGCAAGAAAAATAGTTTCCTCAACTCTAATCATCAACCACATATTAACACAACGATTTACTCTTTATCATTAAAGACAAGAACTATAAAAATATTGAATTAGATAACTTATCAACAAATTCAGAGGCTCTTACTCATTACAATTTCTATTCATGAGATAAAGTCAGAAATAATTCTTCTTTAGATCCAATCACACACGCTTTTGATGAAAAACAAAAGAAAACTCTGTCTCTGGTTCTAAACATGACTTCTCAATTAAGGTAGCTCTGAAATAGTTCTTTACAATCCAAAAATGAGGGTCTTTTCAAAAACCATCGACCCTTGTTAATAGGTCGATCCTCCTATTTATAACATATCATTAACTAAAAATAACTATCAAAAGTGCAAGCTAAGTAAAACAAAACATCGCCATATGGAGCTTAAATTGCTCAGTATTTTAAGAGTCATCAAATGGTTTCACTTGAGTGGATGACTCTTCTCGTACTCCGACCATTGGACGAAGAGATCCTCACATGTGTTGGCATACGGGAATATGTGTTGGTCCATTGGGGCCAAAAAGATATCCTTTATCTCTATCGCCCGTGCATGATACTTGACTATTCTAGCACTTAACTGTTGCAACACAATTTGAGCCTTGATCGGGTGTTCCATGAACTATTGCACTTGACCTGGCACCATGTTCTCCACTGTTTCTATCTCCGCAGCCCATGATGAGTCTTGTTAGGCATGTAATTTGACTATATCATGCAAGTCAACAAAGTCATTGGGTGCGCTGAATTCTGGGAGGTCAATGTCTCTCATCACCCGGTTGATCTTGGTCCAACTCTTTTCACACTCGGCCCATTTCTATTGGATTTCCTGATGAGGTTCTTGGGCCATTTTCACCCAGTATTCGACCGACTTCTTTATGCAATCGATGTTATTATCCCTCGGTACCCAAAGGTCTTTCTCTTCGGTGTCTCGGCCTCGCTGAACGACAATAATGTTGTCAATCCTTTCCACTGCTTAGTGTGCTTTCTCATACCATATTTTCATATATTTGCACGTCGCCAGCGCCATGAGGGTGTCTTCTTGGAAATCGGTTATTCCTACAGTGAAAAAGTGCCATCATTTGTGAATTTACTGTAGGCGTCTTGGAATTTGCCTCTCAAGAACACAGTGGCCTGTGTGGAGTCCTGATAATATTTCGCCAAATGGCGTAGATGTTCCAACTCCTTCAATGCAACGACCAGCTCCTCTTCATCCCTTTTCTCTCTATCCAAGGTGGCATATGTGATTTCCATCCCTGCTCCGATAAGCTCATATCTCTTGGCATGCTCCGTGCTAATCGATTTTTCCTCTGTGGTGATGAGGATGGAGTGGTCCAGAGTAAGCCTCCTCTTCTTAGTGGTTCTCTTCACGATGGATTTCCTCTTTAGTTCATAGGAGATGGCTTGTATATCGACAACCTCATCCACGAGTTTAGGGATTTTATAATCTCCCCAGGTAAGCATGTTTCCTAGGCTCCCGAAAATGTATATTTGTTCAAGACTGGGTTCTTGATATTCTTCCATGTGTTTCGAAGGTTCAACCTTTGGTTGTCGCTCATCGGGAGGTAAAGTACCGATTGAAATTGAAGCATTAGAGGAAGGCTCGGTATTTACTTGATAATCGGTTGTTGAGAATCGGATTTCCTGCTATGGAACTTTTTCTTCTTGTTCACCCGACCCTAGCTCATCCTTCGGGTTATCCACTTGGGTCCCTGGTACATCGAGTAGCTCAGTGTCTAAGACACTTTCAACCTCCTGATCATTCTGTGGAAGGCCTTGAATTTGAGCATCAAGAGTTGGGGAAGATACCTTCTTGAGTTCCTTTTCCTCCGTGATCTGCACCAGAGTCACCAAGGACACCTCCGAACTCTCCTCATCATCATAGATTGTTATCAAGTCGTGGAGAGGGTTTGATGCACTTTCTCTCCCTGGTGTCCTTGCTATATCTGGCTGAGTTGAAACATCCCCTAGTGATACGGCCCATGGCATTGTAACTTCGAGGTTATCTAACCTGACGATTTCTTCAATTTGTATTAGCTCAGGGCCACTTGGACCTTCCTGGCTTTCAACTGGGTTGTCAGCAGGGACCCTTTCCATTTCCACAAGGTTCGGGTCATTCCACAGCTGATCAATTACTCATTGTGCCTATTCCATTAGGATCAAACCACTTTCTTGTTCCTCTAGTGTCATAGTTAGTCCCCTGTTATGCACCTCTATTGCCTCTGCTTCTCTGATTTCTTCCCTAGCTCTAAGGGCCTCTTGAGCAGAATTCTCTATAGTTGTCGCCTGTTCATATATGCTCATGGCCTTGAACCTTGTCATTTTTGGGTTGGCTATCCTTTGCACCACCTTGTCCCAGTCCTGAGCATTCTCTATAAAGACTTCATCTTCGAACTTTTTGTGAGCATACGACCAACAGGATGACACCTGTGAAGCATGTTGCATGACCAAGCCCCTAGGATTGTGCTTGTGGAATTGGCATGTTTGGAATCTGAATTCAAGTTGGCTCAGCCCTTCTTTTTTGGTTTGAGCGGTATCCTTTACCAAGTAGAACCCTACATGGAAACCGTAGGGTATGAAGGCTCATTTCTTGTCCTTGACCAGGGTAGCATTGTATCCCTGCAAAATGGTTTGATAACATATTTCTCCCATGACGAGCCGGTATGGGACATGAGCCGGTAGGAGATGTGGTGCTTCAGTGGCCCCGAACACCCTGATGTAGGTGGCGCACTCGTCCAAATACTAATGGCCTACCTTGGATATCATCTTCTTGGTTGTCACCAATAGCCTTGGGCATTCCTTCTTAAAAAGAATAAAATAAATTCAAGTGATGAATTCATCACAGATGAGGGAGTATGATTTCTTATACATGTTTTCACATAGCACGTTGAAGTAGACGTGGAACAGGAGATCTGCAACATGCTAACTCAGATTCATGCCGGTGAAGACGTTTCTGGCACACATGACATCAAGCAAGTATGAAGCCATGTAAAACGTTGGTGCTTCCCCTTCCTTTGAAGCCTGGACGTGCTGCACATAGATACTCAGTTGCTTGGATATTATTTCTCCCCAGTTGAAGTTGCACCTGACGATCGCAACTGTGTATGCCAAGGGAATTTATGCCTCTGAAAATCTGGAGCAATCTTTATCCCCGTACAATTGGCACATGAGATCCATCAAATAGACGTATGGCTCCCTTAAGTTAGTTGTCCCATACCAGCCAGTGCTCCAGTTGGCAAACTTCTTGTCCTCCCTCCACCATGAGGCCATCACTCGGTTGGTGTTGTGGCATTCATAGAACTTCACGACGAAATCTGTGTTTAGCCGCTCCTTGGGTCTCTGAGTTTGTAATACTTCTGCACTTCTACTGGGAGGAAAACTTTGACACACCCACCATTTTCATCATTGATTAAACACTTATGTGTGTATGTGTGGTCGATGAGTCATTTGAGGACCTGTATGAAGGGGAAAATGGGGGTTCTACTTGCCACCATATGTAGGTACGAACGTATGATGTTGGGTAACACCTGGTCATCGAGTGCCCTTACATCTGGATCACTGAGTGGGACATATTCTGGGTATTCCTCCCAGATGATCTTGTTAAAGAGTTATCCCCAATGTGGGAGTTCCATCTTAGACCCGGTGCTTGTGTCAATATCGCCAATGGCCGGAGGCTGGATGAAAACCTTCTTCATTGTTGTCTTAATGACATGTTCTGGCCTTGGGATGTATTCCAATTGCTTTGCAATCCCCGGAGAAGAACCTTTGCCTACCTTTGGTTCTTTTAGCTTTGGTGCTCTCGGCGAGCGCCTGGTGGTTGGATTTCTTGGTGGCATCGTTCCTGCAACTTAAACAAAATTTGAGGGACTGTGTAAAAACCGAGAAACTCACACATAAAATTACAGCCATCGAATTTAAAAACTCAGATACATACCTCTGAAGCTTGTTAAAACCTAATTATTTTGAAAATCACAGGATTGATACAGCCTTCGAGTTGCTTGTCTTGCTCCTTTGGATGCTCCAAAATTCTCTTATGCGCAGAATGATTTAGTTTACAACGACTCAAGAGGTTTTAAATAGGAAAGATCTTACCGTGTCACATCAACCATTCAATATGGGTTATGAGTGAATTTTTAATAAATCTGTCGTTGAATCTTTAGAACTTAAATTCATCGTGGGTTGATGACGGAGGCGTGGGTGGTGATGTGGTCTATCGGTGATTTTAAACGGTTGTTTTAATTGGTGCACGAGGCAGCAAATAATGCGGGATAGGGTATTAATGAGCTCCTTAAATGACCAAAATTCGATCGTATCTAATGCTAAAACGTCCCATCGTGTTGCTCTCTCAGTGGGTGGATCAGGGATCAGAGGTGTGCTATGAACGTTTTCGTTGATAACCTCCTACACAAAGTTTTGATGCCGATCTATCTTACCGTACATTGTTGACACGACAACGCTTACTTAGAGGTGTGACTCAGACCCAGGGAACCAAGGTTAACTCGGGATGGCACTAGACCGTACGACCCTCTTACCTTGAAAAGACACGTGGCGTTGAAGACCGGTGACTTAATTTTCTTGTATTAATCGGATTCGGGATTTTCCTTAAGTTATTCGTTCTAAAGCAAACCTTAGATTGTCAATGCTGAAAAGGGCATAGGATCGGCAATCGGCGATAAACCTATCAAAGTGCTCTCTCTCTTTTCTTTTTTTTGGATCGACTCCCTTGAAAAAGTCCCGATGCTGAAAAAGCATCGGGAATTAGTGATCGGGAATAACTTTTACCGTGGTCATAATGTTTTTTGTGATCCTTCTAGGTTTTCCCCGATTTCGATAAAGGGCGTGAGGCATTGGCTATCGATGATGTATTTTTGTTCTTTGTTAAAGCCTGCCCCACCCCCGTCTTTTACCGATGTCGAAGAGGAATCGACTATCAACGATATATTTATGCATAAACCAAAACTTTCTTTTATTGATGTCGATGGATATCGATGCTCGACGACTGAGGTTTTCCGACTGGTTCTTTTTCCTTTTTTGAATTCCTTCCGATTCTGACCCTGAGCGTGTTCAGTGAAGTGTTTGGTTGTTGATTCTTTATTTAGGTGTTAAGGTCTTTTTAGTTATGAGGTTTCATAAGTCGAAGAAAACCTGAATAGGTGATGAGAGTCATGAACATAAGCAAAGACAAAACATTTTTCAAAAATGAAATCGAATCAGACAGTGCAGAAGATCAAGTAGTACCCAAAAGAGCAGAAATTTGACAGAGGATTTTTTTTTAGGGTGTGTTGAGTGCTCAATAGAGAGCCAATGGATTTCCAATAGGTAACGGACATGACACAAGTCGAGGCTCCTTCATCAATAACGGTTCAAAAAATATTCTTATTTTCCATAACAACTTGTATTTGAAACGATAATTGAGGAGGAAGCCTTGGAATACGATCTTCCAAGTCAAAGATTATCAAATTAGTATCAGTAGGATCAATTCCACCAATAGACTTTAACACTTCCTTTCGTTGAGTAGGAAAACTTTGAAGGACTTCGAGAGCCAACATCGTAGAGGGTGCTTGCACAAGGTCTTCTATGATACTTTAGTTTTGGGCAGCACGTGCGTGAGGATTAAATGGTGACTTTCGAACAACGCCCTTGGGAGGAGGATGAAGAATTGTATCTGAGACGAACAAAGTTCGCACACACAAGAATTATCCAAAATACTTGGAATATAACAAAGTAATCCATTTAGGACTGTAAACAATAAATGAATAATAAGATATAAGATAGATGATTACAATTGAGAATGAGGGCTCGTTTATATACCCACGCAGGGGTGCCCTTTACCAATAGTCATGTCCTTTGAGACATGACCTTTCATTATTAATAATTATTATTTATTAATTATTATGTTATGAATATCTATGATATATGTATATTTATGTTCATAACATTGCCTTCCCCTTAAAAATGCTTTGTCCTCAAAGCATAAGCACTGGAAGGCTTCCCTTTGAACTTTTGTTCTAGCACACGATGTCTTCTCAAATCTTTTGTGCTTGTAGTCGCGACTCTTGATGAAACAAGATGATATAACCTTCAAATTCCCAAACTAACGTGTTGCATCTTTTGGGGAGTGATCCATCCCAAATCTACTTTCATTGGAATTGTTTGATGATTGATTGTTCCAAGTTGTTAATTTTGTCTTCGTTCTTTTTGAGTGTGGTATTTTATTTGTTGGTAAGAAGAACATTGTTTATTTTCCTCTTTTTCTAGTCGTTGGTCAGAAGGACTCTTGTGATTTGGATGATGATAAGGCATCCTAATCTCTTGTGACCTTTCCTTGGAATCATATTATGTTGATGTTTGTAGTGATCTGTCCACGTAAGAATTCTTTTGAATATGACCATTATTTGACTTTGTATTGGTTCCTTTTTCTACTGTCGAGATTTGAATGTCGGATAAATTCTCTATTGGATCAGTCATTGTTTCCTTGTCGATTAATGATGTTTTGCGATATAACTCTCCTTGTA
>SNQJ01S0093478.1:32658-45247 GCA_010110895.2 Picea sitchensis
TCTTCAATCTTTAATTAAAAGGTACTTTTAAATATTATTTAATACCTTCTTTTTTTAATCCTTAAAGTAATCTTTTAATAGCTTTATGACTTAATTCCCCACTAACTTTTTAATTCTCCGCTAATTGACTTGTCAAGATGAATTCTTAATATATGTATCTTCCTTTTTATATACTCACCCTTTCATATCCTTATATCTTTATATTAAACTTTTATATCAAACTTTGATATAACGGGATTTTTTTTTAAATATATATATACATGTATATACATATATTTATTCTTTTGGCTTTTCCTTATATTTCCCACGTATAATTTCCTCTCTACCCTCTTTTGAATATTCTTTTTCTCAACTTAATGAAACACTTTATAAACTCCAATGCAATTAAAGTTAGTCGGATATATATGGTTGGTCACCTTTAATGTTTTATATAAGTTGTTCTTCCAACAATATATAGCCAATCTCTCAGATTTTAATTAATCCAAAAATTTCGACAGTGTATTCTAAAACTTTACGTTGGGACTTAGGAAACTTTTATTATTATTATTAACTTAACTTTGTAATAACCTTCTATATCCTTTATATCCCTTTATCTTGAACTTTAAATGTCACCTTAAAACTGGTAGATATTTCCATCGTAGTTAACTTATGTAATAATTAAAATTGTCATTAATTTTTTAGAGAAGTGAACAGTAGCCATAGGACGCGACTTTTATGCCTTTGGTGGCGGTTGGTATTTCGGTAGAGGGTCGTAATTTTGCCTTTATGTCAGCCTGTATTGTTGAAAAAACTTAATTTTCCTTAAGTCGCCTTGTCACAGTCGTGTTTGCAAACACCAAAACATAGTCAGCACAAAAATATTCTTACAAATTTAAGAATGGTTATGGTGCAACAGCGACGAGTGCAACCAGTTCTCCTATGTAAGGGTTGCGCTAATTAGATATGACGACTTTGGCTGCAGATTTATGATCAATACCACTATTGGGTGAGTGACAAGGTCAACCTCGATGTAATTCAGCGTGATGTGACTTGAAACTTGCTTCCTTAATGCCTCGTGACTCTTTTTTTTTTCAACGGATTCTTTCACTTCTTTGATTTTTCTGTGTTGAATTTGATTACTATTTCTGTTATTTATTTGTTAAATTTTTTTTTTGTGTGTGTGTGTGTGCTTAAAAACATTGGCAGCGGACTGATATATATTTTTTGAATTTGCAGTGGAAGGATCTAGTTCTCAACAACAATTACTGATTCTTTTATTTTATTTATTTTTAATTGAATATCTGATTGTAAATGGCCAAAGGCCAAGTTTTTAGTCAAGGACCTCTGAATCAAACTCCAAAAATTGATGTGGCCTGTAGGTTATCTAGGTTTTCTAGGTTTCTAGTTTGTCCGTTCTACCGACACGTTTTTCATAGAAGACTGTTCTTTAAGGCCAATACGTTCACACTATTTTGTCGACCTTGGGATTTGTTCGATGTCTATTAGCGACTGTTGTGTGATGACTGTGGATAGAGAAGGGTGGATGGGGACGATTGAGGTGCAATGTCTCCATGGTTCTCTTTATGTATACCCCTTTATATATATCTCTGATATGTTCAAAATTTGCAGCAGCCACAATCTTTATTCAATAAGATCTCATTTGAAAGTGGCCAAATGATTTCTTATGACTTTGGTATTTTTTTAATTTGCAGCGGAATGGTTTAGTTCTTCATTGGAATTTTGAAATGCAAATGGCCAGGGTTGGATTTTTTATTTTTTATTTTTTTGGTCAAAGACCTGGGGTGGGAGAAACTCCAAAAAAATTTAGTGTGACCAAAGGTCAGTTTGTGGTCAAGGACCAGATAATAGTTCAGAGAAACTCTGAATATTATTATTTTTTTATTTAAAAAAAAAAAAAAATTGGTGTGGCTGGAAGCTTGTATGGCCAAAGGCCTAACCTTGGTCAAGGACCAAGAATTCAGAAAAATTCTGAAAATACTTGAGTGTGGCCAAAGACCGGATCAGAACTTATCTCTAATACCAAATGAGACGAACAAAGTTCGCTCACACAAGAATTATCCAAAATACTTGGAATATAACAAAGTAATCCATGTAGGACTGTAAACAATAAATGAATAATAAGATATAAGATAGATGATTACAATTGAGAATGAGGGCTCGTTTATATACCCACGCAGGGGTGCCCTTTACCAATAGTCATGTCCTTTGAGACATGACCTTTCATTATTAATAATTATTAATTATTAATTATTATGTTATGAATATCTATGATATATGTATATTTATGTTCATAACAGTATCTAGGCCCAATCGTTCGATATGAAGACGACCATTTGGAGGTGAAGTTGGTGGAGGAGGTTGAACCAACGGAGGTGGTGAATCACCAACTTTCTCTTTCGAAGGAGAATAATCTAATTTGGCTTGAGTTGCGACTGCAACTTTGTTCTTCTTGGAGTCATCAGTACACATAAGTACATAAGACGTGGTAGAGGGAGAAGGTTGGTCATGAATGATCAATTGGGCCTGCTGTTGAGAAGGAAATGGTTGTGACAAGACGACAGGTGTAGGAGGTGTCCCGGTCCCTTTCAGGAACTTAGTAACCTCATCACGTCGTGGACAATATTTCGTATAATGATCTTCACCACAAATAAGGCAAGGATAACGAGGTTTGTGTTTTTCTTTTTCATCAGCAGGTTGGGTCTTGGGTTTCTCAGATTGTTTATTATTATTTTTGTCCTCCTTATTCTTACCCTTCCCTTTCTTTTTATTTTGATTTTTAACGGTAGGTGTAGATTGCACTGAATTAACTTCAGAGGTTTTACCGGGAGAAGGAGTCGGAGGAGGAGTATTTTGTACATTAGGAGTAGTAGACTTGGGGTTGAAATGACTGGCTTGTTTAGACTGAGTCTCAACATGAAAAGTATCAATCACGCCATCAACAACATGAGAAGCTACCAGAGGTGTTGGGGTTGGATTTGTAGATGGACGAGGAGCATCAGGGATCAAGTCATATAACGTGCTTGTTTGTGAATAAACGAGATCCAAATATTGAGCACGACTAATTGCTTGCTCTTCAATAACAACACCACCCATGGAAACATCACGGGTGATAGGACCAATGAGTGACTTGGTAAACCACTCAACCAATAGTTGATCAGGAAGGGGAACTTTGATTAAGCGTCTTCTCCTCCTCCACTCATGAATATGATCGAAAATGTGAGTAGAAGAGGATTATTTAAATGAACTCAAAATTTCAGTTCATGTCTCATATCCTATTGGCAATTGGTAATGCGTTAAGAAATCCATAGCTAAGGTATTGAAGTCATTGAAGAATCCTCGTGGTAACTCAATATACCATTTAGCTTCCGAACCCGTAAGAGTCTATTGGAAAAGATGTAATCTTATAGAGTCGTCCATCAAGGAGTTGGACGAACACCAAAGATGGAATGTCATGATGTGATTATTTGGGTCTTCTCCTGATCTGTTGTCAAACTTAGGAATGTCTGATGGAAATTTCGAAGGTATGATGGGTCAATAAGGAGAATGAAAAATAGGATCATTCAAAATACTAGATAAATTCGGTAAATCCAAAGTAGCAAGAAACGACAATTGTCTATTCACTTGAGGAAACTGGTAGTTTTGAGGAGGTAGTCCTGTAGGTATACCAGTAGGACCATAAGTAGTATGTAGATAGTTATAAAGTCCTGACAAATTCGGTGGTGGAGGATTTTGAGTCGAATAGCCAACATGAGTTGGTTGATTAGGTAGGCTTCCCTGGAAAGGAGCATTAGACTGAATATTTTGACCCCAAGTAGGATTCATAGAACCTGGATATGGTTTCCCGAGATTAGGGGGTACAAAAGAATTAACTTGAGGAGGTTTCCCCCCTGGCGGTTGTTGATTTCCTTGGAAAGGAAAATTCCAAGGTTGAGATTGTAATCCAGGGATATTTTGGCCATATACTGGGTTATGGCCTCCTACTTGAGGTTGCCCCCAACTTGAGGTTTCCCCCCAACTTGAGGTTTCCTTCCAACTTGAGGTTGACCTCCAATAGGAACTTGAAAACCAGAAGTGACAAAATGACTTGTGCCACCAACTTGATTGGAGCTACTAGGACCAGGAAAATTAGATCCTTCATGTGAAGGTGGAGGAGGAATGTTAGGCCCTCCAGAGAGAACCTAGGTAGGTGTAG
This sequence comes from Picea sitchensis, assembly GCA_010110895.2. Classification (NCBI taxonomy): domain Eukaryota; kingdom Viridiplantae; phylum Streptophyta; class Pinopsida; order Pinales; family Pinaceae; genus Picea; species Picea sitchensis. The sequence goes on from SNQJ01S0093478.1 coordinate 36,851, forward strand.
GAAAAAAACTACTAGTAGCATTGTACCTAGGAGGAACAAAAAGATTAGACCGTCGGGATGGATTCTAGGCAGTATTAGCAATGGAAGTATTCAAAGTGTTATACCCAGGAGGAAGTGATGGATTTGATCTAAGAAGAAGTGGTGTTCCAATAGGAGTTTGAGTGATTACCGCACTTCCGAAAGAAATGGGCGTAACTTGTGGGACCATGGTAGAGTTAGCGAGTTGGAGAGAAATAATTGTGTGAAAGCCAACCAACAATTGGTCTGAAACTGTGACAACATTACTGGTCGTGCCAGTAAAATGATCTAAAGGTACTGTATAAGTAGTGGAAGTCACAAGCGTATGTGATGCCATAGGTTGATTAGGGCTCATTCCTATTTTATCAAAAATATTGTGTCTCGAAGAAGTCGTCCAAAATGAACGGACAGGGATGGAGCTAGGATTAAAAATTCCAGCAGTATGAACCAGAGTTCTAAACGAATCACTCTAAAAAAGCGGATCGTCTAGACTAGACTCTGTGTGAGGTCTAGTAGGTATTCCAGTATAATATTCAGCAAAAACGTCTCCCGATGAATTTATCTGGAGCAAATGTGGATCTTGTACGACACTCAATAACGGATTTACGTGAATTATTGATTCCTCCAATGGAGTAGAACTTCCAATCACAGAGGCTACATCGTTATTGACTGCTCCTTCAGGAGAACCCTATGGTGAGTTAAGAATCAAAGGAGTGTATTCTTCTGGATCTTTAGGAGGTAACCCTTGCATCCTACGTGAACAATGAGGGCCGATGTTCGCTGCACCAACTAAAGAATGAAATAAATATATGGCCAACTAGAGAAACAAACAACACTCACTAATAAAATCTAGATATCAAACATGCAAACAAACCTTCTTATTTCGAAGTCACTAGTTGGTGATGAAATCCAATGTCGTGAAATCGAGACAAGAAGGGGCTGGGATAATGCGGCTGGAAAAGTTACGTTGACGACCTGCTTAACAGACTTACACCTTGGTGCAAGCTCCCACACATAATCATGGGTATACTCTCCAAGGAGCCCAAGTTAGTTTGGCCAACATCGATTCCAGGTACCATGAAGACTTGTCCCTCCACAGTCACCTTGTGTAAAGACTTTAAAGAGATAGGCCACTAAGGTTACCAATTACGATAATGATGCTTGGGGAAAAAATCAACACTCTGATCCACGTGCAAAGGCAGGGTATCTAAGCTTGAAATAAACTCGAGAAGGTCCCCACAAGATTTTCTTCTCAAGTGACCCCCAATAATACACACAATCTCTACACTAAGACCAACAAAGCAGGGTGAATAACTCTGTCAGTCCTAATGCGACCTCGTGATTGACCCTTGTGTTAGAAGGGCTTCCCAGGATAAAATGTAGCAAGTGGATTTGAACTCTCCCTATCACAAGATACTATTGTTTGTTTAAATTCTTTGGAGAGTGTGCCTTACAACCTATTCCAAAGCGCTATCCTAGCTAATTTTGGTGTAGAAAAGTTCTAGAAAATAAAAGTTGCTAATATATTTTAAAATTGTGTTGTATTCCCCGGATGGGGTGACATGCAGCATAGGTTGGACACACAGTGATGAGCTGGGCAGGGCCATAAATACTAGCCACTGGCTCCCATCTCCTTATCATTAAGTTGGGAGTGAGCCCGAGCAACCAAAACCAGAGGACGAGGCCTCTCACGCGAGTGAAGAGGATAGAGGGCCAGAGCACTAAGGGAATCTCCTTAATGACCAAGTCTGTCATAGCCACCTTCATGCATATCAGCCAGTCTGATTGATATGCAATGCATTTTGGGGTTGAGTGAACGAATTCTGAACCTTCGGAAGGCTGGTGCAAAGTTATCTACCCCTTTGGCACTCTGGTTATTCTCCTGCTTCTCTCCATGCCGAGAGCAAGAGGTCGGCCTCGTAGAGGTGTTGCATGGTACGCATTTGACTCCCACAGAAAGAGGAAACAGGAATTTGAAAGGGCGCTAGCCATGGCGCGCACACAAAGAGCCCGAAAAACCAGGAAGCCTCAGACACCTCCCATGGCATATGTGGAGGAGGTTGTTCCGGAAGAACCCATCCAGGTTCCTCCAAAACATCTCCTCTTCATTATTCCGGATAATTGGGATCCCCCAACCTATTTTATGGACAAGACCAAGCCTCGGGATATCAAAATGGCGCCTAGTCACAAGGAAGAGGACCCAGTATGGGAACATACCACCTGCTACGTAGAGGAAGAACTCCCAGGTAGTACAGAAGATAAAGCGAGCTCAGCAGTTGGTGAATTTTCAGAGGAAGCGGCTCAACAGGAAGAGCAGCGAGGACAACAAGACAGTCGCGTTAATGTAGAAATGGAGGATAGCGGAGTCTAGAAGCCAATTCCCCTCTCCTTTGCTCAGGTAGAATGGCATGACCAACCTCCACTCCTCCACCCGAAGAATTTGGAACTGATCTTTGAAACGCGCAGGATGGTGGATGACCAAATCTATAGAGCCCTCCAAATCAGTCAATGCCTCGACATGATGATGATGATGATGATGATGATGATGATGATGATTAACGTCCACTAAGACCTAATTGGTCTATCAGACGACAATGCAGCCTATTTGAACACATCACCAGGACGACAATGCCCTACGTGCGCATAGCCCTTCGCGCTTCCAGCCAAATCGAGAATGAAGGACAAAGATGATGAAGTCATTGGGTAACTGCTACTGTGAATGTTCATAGTTAGAAGTTTTCTTTTGCTTAGAACTAGAGCTCTAGCTCATATAGACTATCAGTATGCCTTGGAACAATTTCAAACTAATGGCGGCCATACGTCTTGGTTTCCTTCGGGCAGGATAGATGGCAACCTGGTCTCTTTTTTTGTTATGTGAAAACAAGTGGCATGGGAGGCCATCTATCCCGGTTTCCTTTTTGGCAGGACAGTTGGCACTCCAAAAGACTCTGTAAGCCTACACTTTTAATATAATAGGATACTCCCCTTTTTTACTTAAAAAACGAAAAATTGCGTTGTATTTTAAAGGTTGTTGCTTACTCAAAAGAGAAACATAAATGAAATGGATGATGTATTTAACCTTGACCCAATAAAATGAAAGAAGAGATGATATGCAATTGTTTAATTCGATGAGCTCTAATTACAATAGGGAGAAGGTGTCTGTTTTTGGAATACAAAAACTGCGAAACACAATTTCTCAAATTTTGAATGAAAAAGATTCCAAATAATAAAAAACTACTAAATTTTCCAATTTTTCTCTTTTTACAAATACTTGAATGCAACAATTTTCTTGTAAAGACTATTAAAAAGAAGAATGACTTCAATTCTTTCTTTCTCAAATTAGATCAGAGATGTAATGAAGAAAAGAAAGCATAGTCCAAGAAAACTAGCACATTCTAAACACTATTCCCAAATCAAACTCACAATGTAGACAAAAAAAATGAAATGATAAGAAATTTTTTGTCAAATACAAAATTTTTTTGTCTCTTAATCAATTAACAATCTAGAAAGTAAAAACAATCCAAAACTCAAAATAAATCAAGGACTCCTTATCAAACAAGCTCTCAGAACCAAGATCTCGAGATTATATCGCTGTGACAAGAAATCAAAAGCAAAACTTGCAAAGTTTACAAAGAAGACTTTCAATTTCGGAAAATCAATCAAATGAAGGCTTCGAAGTTATAAATCAATCATTCACTAGTGTCAGAAGTTCATCCCAGGCAGTAGAGGCAAAATTGGGTAGAGAAAAGAAAAATAGTTATCGCCCAACAATTCCTAGAGGAATTGTCACAAGTTGTAGAGGAGGACAGTGCAACGATCTAGGATTGTCGCAGGCTATCAATAAGGCACAGTGCAACGTCATCGCACTGGTATGCACCAGTAGAGTGTGACATCATAGGATCGCCGCAGGCTGTCAATAGGGTACAATGCAACGACCTCTTAAAATAAAGAAAAATGGGAAGAAAGACAAAATTTCTCAATGAACCTTCAGACCCAGGGAGTCAAGATGGATCACCCACAGACTCAGGGAATGAAATTAACCAAAAGAAGGCAGGCCAAAAGAAAATAAGAAGCAAAAAACCAAAAAAGGTCGTATCCCCAGTATGGTCGCCAATTTTGTTATCGAACTAATCGGTAAGTGCAGACACAAACTGATCTCCCTAACTTCCATAGGAAGCTAGAACAAAACAATATAGAATACAAACTTCACCTTAGACTTCATTGTTATATAAACTAGTTTAGAGAGGTACAAGTGACGTACCTTTTAAATGATGCTTGATCCTCACTAGTGTTGTCCTTGTAGATCCTTCTTTGAGTTTGTGGGATAGTGAACCTATTTAAGAAGCACAAACCAACAAAGAGAGAGAGAACAAAGATACATATATTCCAATGAATTCTATGTATAAGATCAAGGAGTTATACAATAAAAGTTAAGACACCTTTATAGGGAAGAAATGTATTGTTGCATTATATTAAATGGAAAGTGGAGAATCACAATGCCTTGATGTTGCAAGATCCCTTTCAATGGCTCTTTGCTCCAACACAGAGACCTTTGCTCCAATGCCTTTGATGAAGAAGATCCACAATCTAACTTAGATAACTAAAGCAAAGCTCTCAAGCATACTCTGTAGTAGAACTCTTCATACATATGCAAGCCCTTGCAAACCTTAGCCTTTTTCATAAGAGATCCCTCTTTATATAGGGTGAAAGAGAGATGGATGAGGGGATTAGGATGATCCCACTAAATCAGAGAAGTGAGTAAGATCCAAACCGATCGGAGGCCACCTCATCTTCTAGAAGATTCCCTTCTAGAACATTCATGAATTTTGACTTTTCCTTTGCTTAAGCATCATCACACCCTATGCACAAGAAGCCTGCGACGATGTCGCAGTGCAATTTTAGTGCAGAGTGTGATGATCAAGCATCGTCGCACCCCATGCATATAGTAGAGTGTGACAATCTTCCTTGTTATAGTTTTTGAAAGATTAAAAGAAAACCACTTTTCTCATGGAGAAAGTCTCTTTTAATACTTTCAGGGAACATGAGCACATGTTGTCAGTTGATCACTGGGTGACCAAAATAATGTGTAACACTAGTGTCCACGTCTTCAACATTGGTGATAGCTAGTTTGTCTTGGGAGCCTTCCATGGATTGGTGGTTGAAGGCACTTGTGTCAAGCACCTTGGGAGATAGATTTACAAATTCAACTAGACGAACAAGAAGGTCTTATGCATAAAAAAGATAAAGAAGGGTGTTCCTATCTCCTTTTTTCCAATTTCTAGGAGCTAGAGTATGTTTGTGTAATGATCTAGTTGCTTGCAAATATAAAAAAAATAATAGAAATTGCACACCATGTAAAGAATGTGAGTGTGGAGAACAACTCCAAGATAGAAAAGTTACACAATAAATCCTTAAAGAATAGGGGAACCCCCTCTAAATAACCAAATACCATTCCTCCTTCACAATTTCCTATGTCACAATCATGAATACATGGCCTCTATATATACCTATTCATACTTGCACATGAGGCCCCTTTACCATTAGGTCAACCTTATTACATATTTATTTACACATTACATGTAAATTTAGGCCCATATATGCCCTCCCTTGGGGTCATATCATATACATTTAGCCATATATATGCCCCTTTGTGGCATAACATAATACCCTCCTTCAAAAAGCTTTGTCTCCAAATATTTGCAATTAAAGGCTTCACATGTGATGAAACCCCGGCTCTGATACCAAATGTAATGAAAATAACAGAAGTACATACCATGTACAAAATGTGAGCATGGAGTACAACTTCAATATAGATAAGTTACACAATAACTCAAAGAATAGGGGAACCCCCTCCAAATAACCAAATACCATTCATCTTTCACAATTCCCTATGTCACAATAATGAATACATAACCTCTATATATACCTATTCACACTTGCACATGAGGCCCCTTTACCATTAGGCTGACCTTATTGTATATGTATTTACACATTACATGTACATTTATGCCCATATATGCCCCCCCTTGGGGTCATATCATATACATTTAGCCATATGTATGCCCCCCTTGGGTCATAATAGTTTGGAAATGTCTAAATAAAGGTGTTCTTGTTTCTTGACAATGCCACTAAGTTTAGATTCATCTTGTTTCGTCCATTCCTTTGTCTACCCAACTATCTTGGTAAGCTTGAATTGCATTGCTCCAAGTGCCATTGAGCAACCTTCAACACTTGATGTGAATCCCTTGAATAGATCACGTGGAAAGTACAAATGGATGGATAGATTAATATATTCTAGGCCATTGTAATGGAAGGTACCTTTACATTATCCATAATTAATGGCTTCAATTGATAATAAATGGATACCTATAAATAAGAGCTAGATAAATAATTCACAAGATGAGACTATATTTGATCCAAGAGGTAAAGAAATCACAAGATGGAGTTGAAGCTAATCCAAAAGAATAGATAAGAATTGGAGAAGACTATAACAAATTTCTTAGTTATTAATGAATCTAGGAGGCCTTTTTATAGTCTTACAAAGCCTCCAAGTCAAAAACCCTAATCTAGGTCTATACGCCACTCAAGGTTACAAAATAATATAAAATGTATTTTCACAAGCTCCATGCTAGAAAAAGATGCCTTGTTAGCTAACTCACACAATTAAATAATAAAAAAATGTAGGTTCCCTTAGAAGGTTGGGCCTCCAAGGGGGTAGCACCCATCAAACATTGGGTTGCCTAGTTGAGTTGGCTAGCTGGCTTTGTCCTTAAGGGAACAAAACCCCTTAATGTCTAGACTTACTAGCTGGTTGACTTTCTTGGTTATTTGTATTGGTTGAGCCATTATTGGGCACTATGTTGGTGGGGGACATTCTTTTTCCTCATAAGTTCCTCCTAATTTAAGTGGAAATCATCTGCACATTCTTCCTAGATTAGGAATAGCACTAGGTCAAGGGAAGAAAGTTACAATGTTTGAGCGAACCACGACTATGGTAAGTGGCTATGGTGCCAAGAAATGAATTGATAGTTTGAAAAATCATGCGGCTAGACTATGAAATCTCCAGTGGGATGAGAAATTCTTGGGTATAAGGAAAACATCCACTAACAAAGTGCAATGAAGGGAATCGGTGCTAATGAGATAACAAAATACCTATTTGTGTGTTGAGACATGAGGGAGCCTTTGTGCTATAGAGTTGTTGAATGGAATAAACTGAGATGAGATGCCATGTGATATCCTCTTGTGTAGTAATAGAAAGAAGTGTGTACAATGTTTGGTAGAGGTTACTCATTGTATGATACATTGCTAAAGAAGCGAGCCATTGTTCTGTAAATGGTGAACCATCGTTTTGTGAATGGTGATGAGATTAGATATGAAGTGTTTCTTTAAGAGAGTGGTAGCAAAAGAATACAAGTGCCTTGTGCATGTAACAACGAGTTGTGGTAGATAGTGGATGTCACAAGATGCAAGTGCCATAAATTGTCGAGAGAGACTAGAAAGCACCCTAGGTTTACGAAAATTGAAGAGGAGCCATTGGATAGTGTGTTTGTGACTAGGCACATATCTGAAAATGAAGAGGGATAATGGTGTCTCACTGTGGCAGAAGTTCCATAAGGTGTCTATGATTACCTAGAATAAGTGTGTGTGCAATAGTGGTGGGGACCTCATCCATGAAATGAAAACCTCCATGAGTTCTTCAAAATATGCCTTACACAAAAACTAATAAAAAATTACTTGTGCCTTATGATCCATCTAAAGTGTTTTGCAAGTTCATATTTGAAGAGAAGAGGTACACTAGAAATGTTGTTGTGATGTGACTAGAGATGTGGTTGAATGGTGACCTAGATAGGGTGTTGAAGGTAAGGCACTATTGAGAATATGAGAGCTTCGCTAGAGAGAGGGATATTGTGTTACCGTGATGGAAGAGTGCCGATGGTCTAAAATTGGAGCTATACTTGAGAATAAATCCATTTGGAGGTCCTAATGTGTTTGGTAGGAACAACTCTTCAAGGCTGCGATTTTTGAGGATGATGGTCAAGATCCATAAGAGTGTGCTTTGGTGGTTCTGGTGTCTGAACTTTCATTTTTGTCATTGTAGTTGTTGAAAGTATTAGAGGGATAGTGGCAAAAGGAATTGTGAGAGAGTAGGAAAAGAGAAACGACTAAGTTTTGTGTAAGTTGGGGGTTGAAGGAGTTAGGGTAGTAGTTAGGATCGAGGTTTCTAAAAGAGGTAGTGTTAGGGTTAGAGTTAGAAGTTTGGAAGAGTTGAATCCAAGTTTTATGTTGAATTTATGTTTAACAATGAGGGCACATATGAAGGCTTGGTCAAGTCTAGTGCTCTCAAACATAGCTACTTTGTTACAAAAAGTAGCAAGTAAA
>SNQJ01S0093479.1:32250-47915 GCA_010110895.2 Picea sitchensis
AACAAGGCTTATCACAGTCCCGAGCCAAACCCTTGACGACAAAGGCGTCCCCCTGAAGCCAATAAAGCTATGATACCAAATGTAAATTCTAACCTTGTACAATATCTACTGCAAACTGATATTCAGAAAAGAACAAAAAAGATACAATGGCAAATACAAACATTACACGGAGATTTTTCACCTGGAAACCCAAACTGGGAAAAGCAGCATATATTATATTCATACATGTGTTACATTTTTTACAATACAATATACATATAGGAGCTAGCGACACCCAAAACCCTAACCCAATGACTTGGATTAGTCCAAAACCCTAATTCCTTAACCGGAAATAAAAAACCATCGGCAAAAACCATGTGTCAAAAAACCACCTAATATCATGTGGTCCCGGAAATATGTCGTCCCGAAAATATGTCGTCCCGGTAGAAATATGTCGTCCCGAAAAAAAAAAATTCAGGGGTGCTGCCCCTGCACCCCCCTCTAACCCCCCTGCGCGCTTGGCACAAACGCTCAGACACTACTACTCGTGTAAAGAATATAACACATACCCAACACCAACTGATGAAGTGATTTCAGGACTTCTTTCGTGAACCTATCTATGGATCCAACGATTGTCAGTGCTCGCTTCAGATCTGACGGTTCTATACCGTCCGTTCAGATTCTCTTCTATTGCGCGCTATCCTATGTGCCTGGATGTAGGATTCAATGGTCCAAATCCACACTCTACAGTTGATCTAAGGGTTGTTGTTGCTCTTCCTCCTGAGCTTTGTCTTTCTTCCCGATCTTGGAAGATTTTGACGCATCAAAGGTCTTAGCCTTCGATCTTCTACTGCAATCTGGCTATTGAGTCTTGCCAGCACTTACAAAAAGTGATGTCCCTCCTGAGATTTCTCAACTATGAAGGAATTAAGAGTTTTGCGCTCTTTCTCCTGGGTTTGACTCTTAGAAGAGTCTTTCACACACCCCTTGCGCTCATTCGTCAAGTCTAGGAGTTGAGTGAGTTTCGGTCTCTACTTGCCTCGTAGGGAGCCTGTGCATAACTACACTACCTCTCCTGAGCTTAAAAAAATTCATCCTCCAAGGGACTATAGACAACTAGGAAGGTTGGAATGTGTACATGAGACTATGCCTAAGGTCGACGAACTCATAGTTCGTGGCTTTAACTCAAGCCGCCACAGGACACAAGCATTTACGAGTACCATTCATGTCCTATCCATATAATCTCTTACTGGCCTATTTATACAACCAAGCAGTAAGGAAAGTGACATAGTATATCCATTCAGAAATCAAGCACAATTCCTGAAACATACACAGTATAACCAAATTCATGCTCAGTTACAGCTAAATTACACAAAGTAAGAAAATGGTTATCTATTATAGGTTGCCGCCAACCAAATGACTGTGGGTGTTCGGCCTTCCACCCGACCATAGGCTCAGAGGCATTCATTCTTAGCACTCTGGCCACCCCTGTGCCAAGCCATGATATCACTAGGGAGCTCTCACAGTTCTTAAGGATTTTCTCTCTGTTTCAGCTTCTGGTCGGGTACTGTTTTCTGCAACTCAGAGCTTTCTCACTCGGTTGTGGCCTTGGCGAGGTTTCTCAGATTCTCTTTGGAATCAAGCTCGCGGCCTTCTATTTGTGATTCGCTAGAGAGCTTTGTGCCCCTCCCTTGCAAGCTTCCACCCTCGTCTAGTGTCTGTCTTCTCCCGTGTGTGTGTCCCTCTTACCTAGGAGGTTTGCCGACCTATCTGGTTTCTTTTGTTAGAAGGAAGCTCAGGTCTTCAGGTCCCTGTGGTACTTCGTACTGACAGACCATGTGTCCATTCATGGGGGTGGTTGGTGATTCAACCATCGATCCTTTCTTCATTGAATGATTTCCTTTCCTTTGGATTCGAAGGAGGTTTGTCATCCTTATCAAGGGAGATTTGGGGTTATTTGTCATAATGAACCCTCTCTTATAGTTTTCACATTCTTCCTCTAGTGATATCATGGCCAGTACTTTCAAGGCTTCACCCCCACATTCAGTTATTCACAAGTCAAACAATAATACATTTACATTTTCCTCATGCATTAGCATGGAAATTCATATTTTATGATTAATTACAAATTGGGAGAAATAGGGTGTTATAATTCCCTGCCCCTTAAAGGAACACCCTCCTCGGTGTTCTTTCTCAAAACACCTGTCATTCCTTTCTCATTCGGCCATTTCAAAAATCTTGACCTTCATCCTTGGTCAGGTCCTCTCTCAGGATCTTAGTCTTCGTCATCTGCCTTCAATAATTCTTGGACAACAAGCACATTAATCACAATTTCGTGCGAAAACATCTTACTATTGTTCAAAATTCAAAAGGAAAATTTCATAATCTTGGCACAATACTTATCTGTGTAGTTTTTGAATTTGTATCTACATGGTAGTTTTGTTATCCATGCTCATTTCTTTCATTGAAGTACCCTTGGGGTGCATGATTCCAATTCAATAGTTCACAAGAGTTATCATGATTTCATCTTCCTTTCCAAGGTTTTTCCACACAGGAAACTACCCCATGTGTGCAAGATCCCAATAGTTTACAAGAATTATTAAGGTCTCTTCTTCCTTGCTGTCACTCACCCTCTAGGCCTAGGCTCAGGCATCCCCTTCACTACTATATAGTCCCTCGGGTGATCCATCTTGCCCTGCCAAGGTTTTCTCGCATAGGAAAATTTTAGAGACTCTATCGAGTCTTACAGTCGAGGCATCCCTCAGACTTGCTCTGCCGAGGCGTACCTCCGGCTTGTGTTACATCAACACAATAATTTTCAGGCCATCATGGCTTATCATGGGGTTTTCACGGCTCAGTAGTAGCCATGTTCATCATATTCAACTTTGACAGCCCTCATCTTTCCTTTCTGAACATGTCTTTTCTTCTCACTTGTATCACAGGTATACAAAATTCATGAGACATCATTATAAATTCTAACTTTTAGAATTTTATTGCAAATCTGTCACCTACAGATTTTCCCAATCTCACAATTTGTTTTCATATTTGTTCCGCACAGGAACCAGATTCATAATTATGGGATTTTCCTTCCCATAACTGTTTGGATCAGCAGGCAATCCGTCTTCCTTATGGACTTACAACACTGCCATATCCAAGACCCTTTCCTCCCTGCAATTTCATTCTTTGCACAGCCAAACAATTGTTAGTTTTTTGTGTACATTACCTTTTTCGAAAATCAAGTATACTAACAGTCCAAGTCATTTAATCTATTCAAGGATTCAAAGAAAAAGGATACATCATCCCTTACCTATGCATCATTCCAGCCTACCAATTTTCAAAATGTGATTTGGATGTCAATTGATTTTAATGAATGTGCCAACATTTGTGGCCATATTCATACCCAATGCACCCTTGCATTGATTCCAACTTTGTCGCACTTTATGACATGCTCTTAGCCATGGGGTGTTGTAATTTAACCAACCTTTTCCTCATATGGTTTAGAGAGAATAGGTTAGAGAGGAGAGGAAGTTGTGACTTTGTTACAGTCCAAGCTCACATTTTAAAGAGGCATTTCATATTAATACAATCATAGCATTTTTTTCTGCATGTTGTTTTTCATGTGTTTGTGAGTTCATGAATGAATGTCTTTACATGTTGATGATATGTTGTAGATGTATGTTAGATATGCATTTGCAAGGATAGATAGATTTTCCTATCTAAGAGTTCTTTGATTTCAGGTTTGGATTCTTTGTGATTTCATGCAAGAGTGCATGACAGAGTACTGCGGTCTCTGAAAACCAGTGCAGGAGTGCACTTCTGAATTCTGCAGAATTTCAGACAAAGACGTGCCAGGAGGGCACACTAGCTAAAGTCATTGACTCAAGGAGGAAGCCTCAAGGTTGTTGAACACCTTGAAGGAGAAACTGTGCAGAGGATAGCACAGAGAGGAGAAGCAAAATTGTTGAGAATTCTGTAAAGGATCTGCCAGGAGGGAATTGATTAAATGCATAGGATGCATGAGGAGAACTTTGTTTCGAGTTCGGTGAGAAGATAGAGTCACTGAGGATTCTGGAGAACTCTGTCAGGTGGTCATTAGGTTGGTGCAAGTGTGCACAGAAGGAACTCTTGCTTGAGTTCAGAGAGAAGAGAAGTGTCAAAGAGAGACACTCACAGAGCTACTAAATACTTGGTTTAGCTCAGCAAGGAGGGCTTGAGCAGAAGGTCATCAAGAGGACACCAAATTTCCCTTTGAGGATACAGAAGGGTGAGTCCCCTAGAGGCTCGGGTAAACAAAGCTCAGGAAGGATAGTGCCTTAGTGCATCGAGTAACAACAAAGTGAGAAGAAGGTCGAGAAACCCTTTGAGCTTTCACAGTCGACAAAGCTAAGGAGGGATAGCGTTCCTAGAACACAGGCATATCCAAATGAATTGAGCTCGTAGAGGAAGCAAAGGTCGAGGCCTTTGAAACTTCAAAAAATCTCCCAAGGGGAGGGAGGAATTTCTCAAGCTCAGGAGGGAGCACAATTGTCGTTAGATCAGCTGGAGAGATGAGATCTAGACCGTCGAGTTTCATGTCTAGACAAGAGGAGGAGAGAGCCCGGAATATTAGATTTGGGCCATCAGATATAGTGTCAATATCCAACAACCGTTGGATCAAGCGAAGACACACAGAGTTTAATCTCTAGAAGTCGCACAGAAGAGAAGAAATGGACGATGGAGATGGTTAAGATTGAGTGTCTTTTAGTGTTCAGGAGCTCAGGAGGAGTAGTGACCATTGGATAAGAAGCAAAAAGAGACATTGATCCCCCTTTGGAGTGGAATTTCAACATTTCAGCATTTCGGGGTTCGACATTTCGGTAATTCCGATGACAAGGAGTCGGGGAACTTTGCGTTGGAAACCCCGAAGTCATGAAACACGACGTGTCTTTGGAATAGGGATGTGGTCATGGAGGAAGTATTCACATGGAACGAGATTTGGTCAGGGGATAATTTTCGTTGAGCCAATTTTGGCATTCGAGGGTTGAAGAGTCAGAGACTCGACGTCAAGACTCGCGAAGTCGCGAAATGCGAAAACTGTCTCTTATCTTGGCCGAAGTTCATATCTGGGTCAAGTGTCGTGGATTCCTAGGTCAGCGAAAATCCCGAAAGAACGTAAGCCATTGGATCGAGGGAGGCTCACCGCCGTCAATCTCATCAAAGGCAAGATTTCAGAATTCGGGGAATCATAGGGGAAGAGGAACAACTATTGGTTGTTCGCTTGAAAGTCCTGAAAAGCCAAAATTAGTGGGAAACATGTGGCGTGTACTCGTCACATTGGAGAAGTCAACCTTCGTTGACATTTCAGGTTTCGGAGGTTGAAGAGTCAAGGAACTTACATCAGGATTCGCGAAGTCACAAAATCCGAAATTCCTTTTTTGGTAAAAGTCCCGATCATATTTTTTGATCAAGTGTGTAGGGTTAGCGCCTTGTGTTTGATCACGCAGGCATAACTCATAAGGACCTGTGGATACACCCTTGTGTGTGTGAGATATTCTCTGTGGGGAAAATGGGAGAGTCAATCTGACTCAGGGGAAGATTTAGAATGATCCTAAGACTGGGAGGTCAAGCAAAACCTGTTGAGGCAGGGGGTGTTGCGTCACATCGGTACCTCCTAGCAAACGCTAGGGGTACTCCTCTTCCCGCTTAGACCCCCAAGCCGCAAAGGGAACACACACACTAAAGAAGAGACCAACTAGCTCCCATATCCCCTCACAAGGTCGAGCTACCACTCCTCACCGAGCTGGGTATCCCAACTCCCACAAGCTAAATCAGTCAAGTCTAAAGTTTTGCAGCGTAACGTTATGCAACCCAGAAGAGATCCATCCTCCTCCTCCTCCTCCCTCCTTTATATAGAGTTTCTTAGTCATTTACTTTCCCAAATTCCCATTTAATTTATTGTTCAATAATTTAATTCAAAAACATCCTCCCCGTACATGTGTCACCCATCCCCTTCATTGCACCATAAATTAATTTCATTCATTAATTAATTACTCCTATTTCCCTCACCCACCTAAAAGCATTCCTAGAATCGCTCCTAGGTGTCCCCATATTCCCTTACACATTTTAATTACTTACCCCCTTACTATTTTACTAGTTGAGTTTGATTTAGAAAGTTCTTAAATGAAAGATACCTTACTAAGTTAGTCATTCTTCTTTTTCCGTATGTTTCCCCTTTCTCTGTATGTTTCCTCCTTTTTACTTAGTTTCCTAATTCTTTTAAATTTCCCACTTTCCCTTTTCATTTAAAACACAAATTCGCAAGTGTAGAAAATTACCCTTTTCCCCTTTTTCCTTTTCTAATTAATAATTTTTTAATTAGCATATGTAACAAAACAATTATTTCCCCTTTTTTAAATTTTATCCCCCAAAATATTTTTTATAAATTAATTGAATTGCTTACCCCTTTCTTGTCACATGATTAATGACTAGTATTATTATTATTATTATTATTTATTTTTATTTTTATTTTTATATAAATATAGATTTTTTTATCACAAGTATCACTTAGACCTAGATTTTATTTTCCTAGGCTGGGCGACATTTTATTAGGGAAATTGTATTAAATCTTTCTTATCACATTATTTGTTCTAAGGCCATCTAGGTTAATTCACTTATTAGTTAACAACGTGACATGCCCTTTAGGATGCACTAGGTGCTTCGAAGGTGCCACTCGCCTCATTCTGTTTCCCTTGTGCGATGTGCCCTTCAGGACGCACTAAGTGCTCCAAGGGTGTCACTCACCTCTTTCCATTTTTCTTGCATGACATGCCCTTCAGGACACACTCTGTGCTCCAAGGGTGCCACTCTCCTATTGACTGACTTGGTAGACATAAAAAACCCTTGGATTCAATACTCCATCAGGTGCTCTTGTGGGAGACTAAGGGCCTCTAAGGAATAAGGCTCGTGCCTTATTGTGTGCCCCTTATAATCATCGTGAGCGACTGTCGTAGTCAACCCTCATGACATCGTGGGTCTTCTCGAACTAGGTAATCGTTAACCTACAGTTCGAGCCATAGCGGGAGTGCTAGTAGGTTGTGACAGGGTTGTTGTCCACACCTCTCCCTCAACATCTCTGGTTATCGTGCATGACCCCTCTACTCCACATGTGAGTCTAGTGGACAAGCTATCGTCAACCTGCATCATCAACGAATCATGTCAGAATAAAATCCATAAGCATAACGTCTAATCGGATTCACATAGGTCATATATACAACAATCAAACCCCAATTGTCCACTCCCTGACTCGGTCCGGAGTCCAAGGGGTTTCATTGATGCCTCTACATCCTCGAGGTCCAAAATCCTGCACACTCAGGAAAACTGAGTGAATAGCACATGTCTATGTAAATACAGCAAAATAACATGTCATCAATCCATAACGCCTCATAATCATAATCAAATGCCCAATAGTATAATAATCCGGATCACTTGCAAGAAAGTGTTCTCAAAGAATAAGTTCACTCAGTGCGTGCAAAAGCGCGATGTTACATACAACCCCTCTTGGTCTAAACTTCGTCCTGAATTTTCACTGTATATACGTGTCGCAATAGTGTGTATCACAGTATCATAAGTCTATCTATCAAACAAAAATGGAAACTGCTGGCGCATATCATATGCGTCATCCCAGGTCGTTGAGTGTGGACTATAGTTGTCCCACTGAATCTTGACCTGATCTACTTTTAGACACTGTAGTTGTCGAATGCAATGATCCAGGATGCGGATCGGCTTACATGTGAGAACCCCCTCGTCTGATACCTACAAGGAACTCATGTCAATAACAAGATCACTAATATAATGTCTCAAAATAGTTACGTGAAAAACATCATGCATATGCCTCAAAGAATCAGGCAAGGCTAGTCGATAGGCCACAAGCCCCTTCCTCTCCATAATATCGAAAGGTCCCATGAATCTAGGAGAGATTTTATCTCCCTTTCCAAACTTGATTAAACTCTTATGCATTTTTACCTGCAAGAAGACTCGATCGCCAACTTTGTAACTACGGTTGGCACGATGCGCATCGACATAACTCTTCTGTCGATCATGCACTTCTTTCATCCCTTTTTTTATTATTTTCATTTTCTCTTCCATTTCTTGGACCGCTTCTGGTCCCACTAGGACCCTATCCTCAAGCTGATCCCAACTCAAAGGCATCCGACATAGTCGCCCATAAAGGAACTTGAAAGGCACCATCTTAATGGTTCATTGGTAACTGTTGTTATAAGCGAATTATACCAGTGGAAATAATTATTCCCAACGCTTTTGTTGGTCCATCACATACATGAGAAACATGTCTTCCAAGGTATGGTTCATTCGCTCAGTATACCCATCAGTCTCTGGGTGATATGCATTGCTAAAGTTAAGTTGGGTTCCCTAGGCCTCCTGGAAACTAGTCCAAAATCGTCCAGTAAACATCGATCCTCGATCGGATATAATCCTCTTATGCATGCCATGCAACCTCACAATCTCACTGATTAAAACTCTAGCTTGATACATCATACGCATAGAAATAAAATGAGCACTTTTCGTCAGAGTGTCAACTACCACAAAAATCGAGTCATGTCTTCTTGTCGTCAGTGGAAATCAAACAATGAAATCCATCAAAATAATCTCCCATTTCGATTCTGGGATAGCGTGTGGCTGTAGTAATCCTGTTGGATGTCTATGTTCAGCCTTGACTTGCTGACATTCTAGACATCTGGCCACATAGCTGACTATGTCTGCCTTCCTTCCCTTCTAGAAGAATAAGGGTTTAAGGTCCACCCTCATCTTCGTGACTCCTGGGTGGTCCATGTACACTGCTCTGTGAGCCTCTTTTAGGATCAAACTCCTCAACTCATCATTTGGTGGTATGTAAATCTGATTTTTAAACCTCAATAATCCAACGTCATCAAACGTAAATCCTTCAAATCTTGGTACCATCATTGTGTTTTGTCCGATAAAATCCTTGACCTCCTCGTACTAGTCATCGTCGTGCTGTAAAGCTAGAATATTTTCGTGTAGATTCGTCTGAAGAGGCAACACCAAAAAGATGCGTGGTCTCCAACTCAATGCATCTACCGCTAGGTTCACTATTCCTTTTATGAAAGAAATATTGAAATTGTACTCGCTAAGCAGTTCCGACCATCTCCGTTGCCGTGCATTAAGGTCGCTTTGTGTAAAGATGTGTTGTAGTACACAGTGGTCCATCTTTAGTTCAAATTTTCGTCCAACAAGGTAGTGTCTCCAAACCTTCAAGGCATAAACAATGGCTAACAACTCCAAATAGTGTGTCACATAGTTCTCATCATGTCTTCTCAGTTTCCTTGAGATGTAAGCGATCACTCGACTGTCATGCATCAAGATTCTACCTAAGACTTCCTTGGATGCGTCAGTGCATACCAAGAAGTCTGTGTCCATGTCAAGGACCTTTAGTATCAGTGTTGTTGTTGATGACTCTTTGAGCCTTCGAAATGATTCCATGCATTTCTTGGTCCAAACAAACTTCTTGTTCTTCTTCTACAACTCCGTGATTGGATTTGATATCTTTGAAAATCCCTCGACAAACCATCAAAATTATACTGCTAAACCCATGAAGCTATGCACTTCTAGGACATTCGTCAGTGCAAGCCATTCCATAATAGCCTCCACCTTTGTTGGATCCATGGCGATACCTTTGTCGGAGATGACGTGCCCTAAGTAGTGAATCTTTGATTGATAAAATGAGCATTTGGACAACTTCCCATACAATTTGTGCTCTCACAGACATTGTAGTACCAAGCGCAAGTGCTCGTCATGATCCTCCAGCATCTGAGAGTAAATCAAAATATCATCTATGAATACTTGGACGAACTTGTCCAAGTACTCACGGAACACCCCATTCATCAAACTCATAAATACCCCTAGGGAATTTATCAATCCAAATGGTAAAATCGTAAACTTGTAATGCCCAAACCTCGTCCTAAAGGAGGTCTTAGGGACGTCATCCTCCTTGATCCATAACTAGTGATACCCTGATCACAAATTGATCATTGAGAACACCGTCACACCCTTCATCTGATCGAACATATCATCAATCCTCGGCAACAGATATTGATTCTTGATCATTTCCTTGTTCAATTGATGGTAGTCAATGCAAAGCCTCCACGCCCCATCCTTATTTCGTATGAAAATAGTAGGTGCACCCCATGGTGACACATTCAGACATATAAGTCCTAGGTCCAGCAACTCCTTCAGTTGCATTCTCAACTCTTGTAACTCTAGGGTCGAAATCCGATAAGGAATTCTTTCTATCGTTTCAGTCCCTGGTTTTAGGTCTATGGTAAACTCCAATTCCCTCTCCAATGAAATTCCAGATAAGTCCTCTGGAAAGACGTCTGCAATCTCTCTCACCACCGAAAGGTGTTCTAGACCTTTCGTTACTCCCTTTTCGTTTAAAGAAAGGATTACATAAAGCTCACACTCCTTGTGCATGCTCTTTTGTAGATGCAAGGAAGACATGAACCTCAGGGAAACTCCTTGGTTCCAACCTACAATCCCACACCTCTATCCCTCGTCATCACGATGTCATAAGATCCTAAGATCATGACGTATAGGTCGGCCTTGGTAAAAAACTCTCCCAGGTTAAGGGTACAATCTGTAACCTTCCCTCCAACCTTCTGTTTGGATCCCAAAGCCATCTCTACAAAGCTAAACTCATCCTGTTCGACTGCCTTTACCTTAATCCTTTTTAGCGTTGCATAAGAAATTAAACTCTCGGTAGTATCGGAATCTATCAAAATGATAAGGTTTTGGTCAGTGATGGTACTTGACGTCTCGAGTACCATCGACTGGTGCTCTGCCTGGCGTTCATTCACCACTGCATGAATCTGATGGGCCTTGCCCAAATCTCCCACTGTAGTGGGTCCGACTGATTCAGATGCTCTAGTCCTATCCATTGGGTAGTCGTTTTCGTATTCTGGCTCCCCACATGTCCAACACCCCTTCTTTGGTCCAGTACTCCTGGCACCCAAAGTAGAATATGACAATCCACCAGCCTGGAATCCTAGTCTGTTCTGCTGAACAGGCCTAAACTGTTGCTCCTGCGGTCGACGCTATTGTTGATGTTGTGGTCCCCGATAAGGTGTCCACTGCTAAGGCGCTGGTCGCCGAGGTGTAGTAAAAGTGGATCCCCTCTAGACGCCACGATATCTTAGTGTCTAATGCTGCTGCACACCAGATGCCATCTTCACTGCTGGTCTCGCTGGGGTCCTACTCTGACCCCCGCTAACAAGCTCCTCCTTTGCTATGAGGGCCTTCTGAAGGGCGTCATGCAAGGTCTGAGGCATCATAATCCTAACCTTTTCATGTACACTACCATTAAGGTCGAACACGAACCTGTTGACCTTAAGTTTCTCATTATTAAGATGTGTAGCATACTGAAGCAACTCCATAAAATGGGGCTCATACTCGGGCACCGTACGACCGCCCTATCGTAAGGCATTGAACTGGTTGAGCTGACGCTTAATGAATTCCTATGATAGGTACCTTTCTCGGAACCATTCCTTGAACAATTCCCATGACACGTCTTCGACGACCATGTTTAGTTGTGGTAGGAGTGTCTTCCACCATAGAAGATCACTCCCCTTAAGTTGAAATACCCCCATGTGAACCTTCATGTTGGAGGTATAGTAGCGAAGTGAAAATCACATCACCATATTCTCCAACCATGCCTCGGTGGCTATTCCATTTGGGGCACCAAAGAACTCGAGAAATTTGACCTTCTCAAGTTCGTGGTGAATGCTACCAGTACCAACTGGAGGGTGCACTAGACCCTAAGGGGGTTTTGGCACCCTGGCCTCCTCTCTATCCAAATGGCTGATGAATGCCTCAAACATCTGCTGAAAAGACCTCATAATCCCAACCACATCACCCACCACTATCTACTCCTGCCTAAAAACTTGTTTGTCTCACTGGGGATTAAACCCCTCATGTGTGGATGTTGTTGGAGGCATCGTGCCTCCTCCCCTAGCACCCTGTCGTCTGCCTCTGTGACATCCTATAACCATGATTACCTGCATGAATACAAGTCAACTTAATTAGCAACATTATAATCAATATCATATCAACGAAATTCGTAGTGATCCCAAGTCGCGGGTTGAACCCTATAACACCCTGTTTCCCCCAGTCTATAAAAATAACTGTATTGGCCAAGAACTATGGAAAACTCAAAGATGTGAATGTTTGATTTGATGAACCTTTGCATAAAAGGTCGATGAATGTAAATTATGTTATGAATAGGTGTTGCATGACTGTTGGGAGCGGTATTTGCTAAAAGAGACCACGATGGCTAATGAGAGGTGGTGGAAGGGACCTGGAATGGTTGCATTAACTTCCACCAAGCAAGTACCGTACCATTTTATACTTGCTCAAAAACCAAAGAAACTCTCTAATCCTGGAATGGATTTCCCATCAGATTGGTAGGTGGGGAGGCTCCTCAAGAGTTAATTAGGGGATGGGGGTGAACCGCCCATCTGTAACAACCCTCTGACCTGACCACGGATGGTGAAATTCACGCCACACACAACCTTGCAGACAAAATTGGCAAGAGAGGAAATGTGGAGGAGGAGGAGGAGAGCGCACGCAACGAGGATCGCAGAAGAGAACTGGAGAAAACCCTGGAAATGCAGGGATTTTTGAGTACCAAGAGAAGGAGAGTAACCTTCGTCCTGGATTATTTTTTTGTATCAGGAGAAGGAGAGTAACCTTTGTCCTTGATTTCCGCTGAGATGGAAGTACAAGACTGAACCTCAAAGCATCGTGGTATAGCTTGGGGGTGGCTAGTGGTAAATCCATTTGGAGTCACTGAGCCTACAGTTGGGTGGAAATGAGCACCCCTCTCAACAGTTGCATCACGCCTGGTAGATCTGATAAGTGTTTTATACCTTGTATTTCGAACTGAATATCATGAATGCATGCATATGTTTATATGCCCATAATAATCTCTGTGTAGAATGATTGTGTGGTGTTTTAGACTGGAAATAATAGATGCATGTGTATACTTACATGCCATAGTCGGTTTCTGTACAAAGGATTAAGTTTGGGGCATGAGTCCGCTCCACTGAGAATTGTCTTGTTTGCTTGACTCTCGTAATGTTTCGGGAAGGCTCCTCGAGAATACTCTTCCCTGGGAATTACCCCATAAACCTTGGAACCCTATCGAACCTTTACCCAGAGACTCGACTAAGATCAGGGACAATCACCCAAGAACCATCTAAAGGTTCATGCGATCCGGGTCTGGAAATCTTATGCAAGAAAGGGTAGCTCTCTAAGGTCATGGAGTTGTGGGAGTTTGAAGCCCCGAGAAGTTGGATTTAACGGTTCAAGATTAGAAGGGATAGCAAGTCCAATTATAGAAAGAGAGAGTACACTATTATTTGGTAGACGAGCGGTCGGAATCCTTTCGAGAACACCCCAGATCTATCAAGATCGATGGATCTAGAGAAGGAGCGCAGTCGTTAACACCTCGACCCTTTCATCCTTTGCAAGTAGCAATGGGATCTAGGACCGTAGATCCAAGGATCTGACGAAGCCCTATTGACTATCGATCTTAGCCTTTGTATAGGTAGGAGAGTAGCATTTTGCTGACTCACGACTTGGAGTGGTCAAGGGTAGGACTGTATGAACTCACGATTTGCGAGATCGCGATGTGATTGTGACTGTTGGATTCAGGCCATGGGAGAACCATGGGATCATAACTTTCATGGTTATCGCCTATTGGGCATTCGAAACTTGAGATAGTTTCTTTTCGACTGTAGAAGTTGTGAAGTGCCGAGCATCGAGGGCTTGTGCAGACACGTGGCCCATCAGTAAGTAGGGACCATGTGGTTCATAGGTGGTGTAACAACAAGCGCCCAAAGAAAGGTGGGAGCGGGTGCCAGGTGATGGACACATGTCGCCTGGTAAAGAGTCAACCCATTGTTGACTTATCGTATCTTGGGAATTCGCGAAGGAGGAGTGCGAGGGTTCAACACTCCATCTCGCGAAGTTGTGAGATGCGAGTAGCACTCGTATTTAGCCTAGGAAGCGGGTGACCGGTGGTGGACACTTGTCACCTAGGAAAGAGTCAACCCATTGTTGACTTATTGTGGCTCGAGGTTTCACAGAATGAAGAAGCTGCACCCTGATCGCTAAGGCTGCAAAACGCTGAGAGCCGAGGTCTCGTGCGACGAGCGGTAGCGACACAGCTCATGAGCAGAGTACAATAGAGGAGATAAGTGGCATGTGCGCGCCACTTTGGCAAAGTCCACGTAACGTTGACCTCTCACGCCTTGGGGATTCGCAAAGGAGGAGCATGAGGGCTCAACACCTCAACTTGTGAAGTTGCGAGTGGGGCTAGTGTTTGGCCTAGCCTACGGTTACATGTAGTAGGCGTTAGTGAGGAGGGAGCCATACCAGTATCGTATATCGGGTATCGGTGTTTGGAGAAAGGGGAGTCGAGAATCTTGACTCCCAACTCATGAGTTACGAAAGGTGCTTGCGCTAAGGCCAAGTTTTGATCGTTTGGAGGAGGATAAAGGAAGGGAGGGTCTAGACTAGGCCCCATAGAAGTCTCATGGATTCTGTCCCTCAAAGAAAAAGATGAAAAATCTAGGTTGTCAAAGTGGGTGTGTGAAAAATTGGTATCAGAGCATGGTTACAACACTTGGCCTGCTTGGGCTCATGGACCAGTTGCCCAGGAAATCCATTTGAAGTACTCTTAAAAGGAGTAACTCTCTATCCTAACCCCCCTTATCAAAAGCCGAAGTTAAGAATGAAAATTCCTATTGTGTATATGCATTTGAAAAATATGAACTATGCGTTGATTGTGAATGAATATAATGTTGACTAACAACAAGTGTTTTTCTTGCACAACAAGCGGACGATCAACCACGGGAAACTGCAGACGCATAGAATGGTGATGCACCATGAAGTGGGGGATGGCTCCCACAATAGAGACGAAGAGTCTGACGAAAGGAGAGCAGTAGAGACCCCTCTAGATCTAACTGAGACTGTGAGAAGCCTCATGATCGAACTACAGAGCTGCAAGGCCGACAACAAGAGGTTGATAAAAGAGTAAGAGAAGCAAATAGAAATCAATGCAGTCTTGTTGCAGAGTTTATCCAGCATACAAAGACAATTGCAGCATGGACCTGACACCAGTCACGCGGATCGAGGACAGACAAAGAAAAGTCGAAGTCCACCTGAGATACGAAAATGTGGTATTTTAAGTGGCCACATTGGGAAGAGCACCTGGAGAAAGGTCCACCCTAGATATAAGGGACAAGAGTTGAACGAGTCCTATGGAAAGGAAACTGGCGACTTGGAGGGATCTTCTAGTAGAAGGACTAGTTCTTATTCCTGAAGAAAAAAGAAGAAGCGGAAGCATTACAAAAGTCACAATCTCAAAGAATTCAAGAAGGCCAAACCACCCTCTTTCGACGGTGAAATAAAAAAGGGGGAGGAAGTGGAGGCCTAGATTCTTGGACTAAAGAAGTATTTTAGATTCCATGACTTCTTAGAAAACTTGAAGGCCCAAGTAGCCACTTTCAACTTGAATGGAAAGGCTTCCATTTGGTGGGAAGACCTTAAGAATGTAAAAGGGATTCACGAAGAGGACCTATCTTGGGAATGGTTTGAGAAATACTTCAGAAAGA
>SNQJ01S0093479.1:50330-67679 GCA_010110895.2 Picea sitchensis
ATGAAGGAGATATTTAGACTACATGGTATGCCTAAAGAGATCGTGTCTGACAGAGACACGAAATTTACTTCCAACTTTTGGAAATCCTCGATGGTTGGTCTGGAGACCAAATTACTATTTAGCACAGCCTATCACCCTCAAACCGATGGACAGACGGAAAGAGTGAACGAAATATTAGAGGACATGCTAAGGATGCATGTAATGCATCAACCCAAAAAGTGGGAAGATTTCTTGCCACTGGTGGAATTCTCCTACAACAATGGCTACCAAGAATCCCTGAAGATGAGCGCTTTCGAAGTCCTCTATGGTAGACCATGTAACACTCCAAACAGTTGGAGTAATCATGTGAACAGAGTTACTATTGGACTCGACATGTTGAAAGAAATGGAACAACAAGTGACTCAGATAAAATAAAATCTAAAGGTCACTCAGAACAGATAGAAAAGTTATGTCGACCGAAAGAGAACTCCAAGAGAATTCAAGACAGGAGACCACGTATATCTTAGAGTTAGGCCCAGGAAGAGTTCCTTGAGGATGGGAACTTGTGCCAAGTTAGCACCTCGGTATTGTGGACCCTTTGAAGTTCTAGATAGAGTGGGACATGTAGCCTATAGGCTAGCACTTCCTCCCACAGTAAAAGCACATAATGTTTTCGATGTTTCATTATTGAAGAAATATGTACATGATTCTAATCATATAATTGACTGGTCTGTGATCCAGGTGGAACCGGAGGGAGAATTCCTGCAAGAACCTCAATGCATACTGGACAGAAAAGAAACCCCACTTAGGAACTGAACCATTGCACAGGTCAAGGTGCAATGGAAACATTTTGGCCCAGATGAGGCTATGTGGGAAATGGAAGATGCCATGAAACAAGCATATTCGATTTTGTTTACTTCTGTACATACACATCATATTGATAGATAGAACATCAAGGATGATGTTCCTTTAAGGGGGAGGGAAATATAACACCCTGTTTCCCCCAGTCTGTAAAAATAACTATATTGGCTAAGAACTATGGCAAACTCAAAGATGTGAATGTTTGATTTGACGGACCTTTGCATAAAAGGTCAATGAATGTAAATTAAGTTATGAATAGGTGTTGCATGACTACTGGGAGGGGGATGTGCTAAAAGATACCATGATGGCTAGTGAGAGGTGGTGGAAGGGACCTGGAATGGTTGCGCTAAATTCCACCGAGCCAGTACCATACTGGTTTATACTTGCTCAAAAACCAAAGCAACTCTCTGATCCTGGAATGGATTTCCCATCATATTGGTAGGTGGGGAGGCTCCTCAAGAGTTAATGAGGGGATGGGGGTGAAGCGCCCATCCATAACAGCCCTCAAACCTGACCACGGACAGTGAAATTCATGCCACATGCAACCTTGCAGACAAAATTGGCAAGAGAGGAAATGTGGAGGAGGAGGAGGAGAGCGCATGCAATGGGGATCACAGAAGAGAACTGGAGAAAACCCTGGAAACACAGGGAGTTCTGAGTATCAGGAGAAGGAGACTAACCTTCGTCCTGGATTATTTTTCTATATCAGGAGAAGGAGAGTAACCTTCGTCCTTGATTCATATGAGCTGGAAGTATGAGACTGAACCTCAAAGCATCATGGTCTAGCTCGGGGGTGGCTAGTGGTAAATCCGTTTGGAGTCACTGAGCCTATGGTTGGGTGGAAATGAGCACCCCTCTCAGCAATTGCATCACGCCTGGTAGATC
Organism: Picea sitchensis; assembly: GCA_010110895.2. Lineage (NCBI taxonomy): Eukaryota > Viridiplantae > Streptophyta > Pinopsida > Pinales > Pinaceae > Picea > Picea sitchensis. Next base: position 52,056 of record SNQJ01S0093479.1, read on the forward strand.
TGATAAGTGTTTTATACCTTGTATTTCGAACTGAATATCATGAATGCATGCTTATGTTTATATGCCCATAATAATCTCTGTGTAGAATGATTGTCTGGTGTTTTAGAATGGAAATAATGGATGCATGTGTATACTTACATGCCATAGTCAGTTTCTGTACAAAGGATTAAGTTTGGGGCATGAGTCCGCTACACTGAGAATCGTCTTGTTTGCTTGACTCTCGTAATGTTCTGGGAAGGCTCCTTGAGAGTACTCTTCCCCGAGAATTACCCCATAAACCTTGGAACCGTACCGAACCTTTACCCAGAGACTCGACTCAGATCAGGGACGATCACCCAAGAACCCTCTGAAGGTTTATGCGATACGGGTCTAGAAACCTTATGCAAGAAAGGGTAGCTCTCTAAGGTCGTGGATTCATGGGATTTTGAAGCCCTGAGAAGTTGGATTTCACGGTTCAAGCTCCGAAGGGATATCGAGTCCAATTATAGAAAGAGAGAATACCTTATTATTTGGTAGACGAATGGTCAGAATCCTTTCGGGACCACCCCAGATATGTCAAGACCGATGGATATATAGAAGGAGCATAGGCATTAACACCTCGACCCTTTCAACCTTCGCAAGTAGCGATGGGATCCAAGGTCGTAGATCCAAGGATCTGACGGAGCCCTATTGATCATCGATTTTAGCCTTTGTATAGGCAAGAGAGTATCATTTCACTTGTGACTTGGAGTGGTTAAGGGTAGGACTGCATGAACTCATGATTTGTGAGATCGCGACGTGATCATGACCGTTGGATCCAGGCCACGGGAGAACCGTGGGATCATAAATTTCACTATTATCACCTATTGGGGGTTCAGAACTTGAGAGAGTTTCTTTTCGATTGTAGAAGTCGTGAAGTGCCGAGCACCGAGGGCTCGTGCAAACACGTGGCCCGTCCGTAAGTAGGGACTGCGTGGTTGACAGGTGGCGTAACAAAAAGCACCCAGAGAAAGGTGGGAGCGGGTGTCGAGTGATGGACACATGTCGCCTGGGAAAGAGTCAACCCATTGTTGACTTATCGTATCTCGAGAATTCACGAAGGAGGAGCACGAGGGCTCAACGCTCCATCTCACAAAGTCGCGAGATGCGAGTAGCGCTAGTATTTAGCTTAGGAAGCGGGTGACCGGTGGTGGAAACTTGTCACCTAGGAAAGAGTCAACCCATTGTTGACTTATCGTGGCTCGGGGTTTTGCAGGATGAAGAAGATGCACCCTGATCACTAAGGTTGTGAAACGTCAAGAGCCGAGGTCTCGTGCGACGAGTGGCAGCGGCATAGCTTGTGAGCAGAGTACAGCGGAGGAGACAAGTGGCGTGTCCGCGTCACTTTGGCAAAGTCTACGTAATGTTGACCTCTCGCACCTCGGGGATTCACAAAGGAGGAGCATGAGGGCTCAACACCTCAACTAGGGAAGTTGTGAGTGGGGCTAGTGTTTGGCCTAGCCTACAGTTACATGTGGCAGGTGCTAGTGAGGAGGGAGCCATACCCATATCATATATCGAGTATCGATGTTTGGAGAAAGGGGAGTCGAGAGTCTTGACTCCCAACTCATGAGTTGTGAAAGGTGCCTGAGCTAAGGCCAGCTTGTGGTCGTTTGGAGGAGGATAAGGGAAGGGAGGGTCTGCGCTAGGCCCCATAGAAGTCTCGGGGATTCTGTCCCTCGAAGAAAAATATGAAAAATCTAGGTTGTCGTAGTGGGTGTGTGACAAACCCGCTCTGATACCATATGAAACGACCCCTTCGTTACGACTATAAGCGAAGAAGAAGGTTCAAATATTGTTTTTTTAAAACAAGACGACAACAACGATTACGGCTAAACAACACATCTGACGGCGAGCACCACCCCCACAGAACAGGCAACAAACCACTATGAATCCATGCACTGGCACAAGACAAACTGGGTGAAACATGCATAAAACAACAAGGAGAAATGACTACCCAACCGACACAAACACGAAAAATCCTACAATATAAGGGAAAACATCCCCCTCCCGACACAAAGGCCTTGATGACCAATGACTAGAACCTCAAGGTGCGCGAACCCAACGTATGAAGGTGTTACAACTCAAGCGCTAACAACAACTTACAACGATCAACAACACCCACATGGAATGCACAAACTCCAAACATGATATCATTTCCCTCTGCCCAATAGGGCGTGCCATGATGCCCTCATTAGGAATCATGTTGTCCCTAGATGAGAGGTGTGATAATAACCCTGGCGCAAACATATTCTATCTGGACCATAGACTCAAGACCAACCCCTGCTCTAGGAGACCGAAATAGATGACACAAGGCTACACCCACCCCCCAAGCAACGGGTCGACAAGATGCGATATGACATCAATCAAGAGAGCACAAGCGATTACACGACTGTGCCAACAACCCAACCATTAATCAAGTCTAAATTAGTCAATAATTACAAATCTAAATTAACATTACTTACACTCTAATTTAGCATGTCTAAATTACAATTTAGTCAATACACGCCAATCTAATTTAACATTAATTTCAATCTAAATTGGCAATTTTAAATTAATCACTAAATACAATCTAACTTAGCAATTAAAATTATAAACAACATTAACAATATCAATGTACAAAGCTACAATTATAACACTTGTTAACGATATTAATTTTAACATGCTTCTTCCTATATCAACAGTACTAAAGTGTAACAAGCTATCTAATAACATTAAAGGAAACTCCTGAGTAAAGACAATGCAATTAAAGCTGCCTATTTTCACATATCAAACTCCATCATACAATTAAGTTTCACTTCCCCTAACGTAGTCATACAGTTATTCTTACTATAATTAAATAATTCATTACAACATTTATAAATTTCCATGCAAGCATTACTGACAATGCTAGGTAAATAGGAGGGCTTCACGCTCCCAGTCTTGCCCTTTGATTAAAAACGGGCGACCAGCCAACCTTACGACTTTTGTGAGTCATTTCTTGGTATCTATTGCTTTTGTGAGTCAATTCACCCTCTCTTTTGCTTCTGGTCCCTTATCATCTGGTAAATCTTCAACTTACATCGTTGTTTAATTATAAATCAAAGGGAAAGTTAAACTCAAACTACAATGATTGTCGTCAAAATTTGTTATAAGAGTTCATTGTATATAAGATATAAGAGTTTGATATATAAAACGTAGAAAATGAAGGTACAGGAAACACTGAAAACGTGAGTAAATGATGGAATCGTTGTAAAATGAGATTCAACAAGGTAATTTAGGGACTCCAATTTTGTAACTTGATAGTTTCAAGGATTAAGAAGGTATCCTTGTTATAAATGAAATCGATTTCGCCACATTTGCTTATGTGTACGAGGAGATGTCCAACTGAAATATGTTTTGAATCGCGTGAGTAGCCAGGTCGTTCATTTAGGGGTTAAGACTACCTGAAATGAGGTTACATTCACCTACTAACAGACTACTATTGAAATGCTTATGGACTATCGCAACCACTGCAATGCATTTCAAACAAATCAATTGGTTCAGAGTGTGCAACCTCAACCACTACATCATGAGACATTTAATACTAGATACAACTATTATTCAGATTGCTTTGATATGCTTACGGATTAATGTTGACATTCTTATGAACTATCCTAACCACTGCAATGCACTTCATATGTAATAAAATTTTGCAGATAAAGAAACACAAGCTAGGTGTAAGAAAAACACAAGGCATAACTTCGCCCTTAAAACTGATTAAAATCAAAGGAAAATTGCAATTCAATAGTTAAATATAAAACGCATTTCTAAAGATGAGAAGTTAAAGAAAATACGGTCCAAGCAGAGGGGCAAATCGCCAGGTAAACTGGCAACGATTGTTGTCTTAAAAATGGAAAATCACCAGAGAAATATAGCCAGCAATGAAAACGCAATCAAGATATAAAAACACAGAGAAATATATCTGGCATTGAGACACGTTCAAGATATAAAAACGCATAGCAATATATCTAGCAATGAAACACATTCAAGATACAAAAATGCAGAGCAATATATTCGGCAATGAAACGCATTCAAGATATAAAAACGCAGAGAAATATATCCGGCAATGAAACACATTCAAGATATAAAAGCGCAAAGAAGAAGTGTGGTTGAAAGTGTGGAAATTTGAGGTTGAAATAATGGCAATGGCAGAGCATAAAAAGGGTAAATCAAAGTGAAATGAAAACTAAAATTTGCATGCAGATCCACTGCTAATCCATCAAGCAAACACTAGAAAACTTTCGTTGTGTAAATGAAAGAAATGCAAGCATATGTATATAATTGCAGGTAGATATAAAACTATCATCCCTATCATAATAATGAGTGCCGACATATCAACAAATGTAGGCATATAAAACATTTATATCCATAATAAGGCAATCCTTATGAATAAATCGTTGTCCACGGTGAACCACATGGTTGTTCAATAAAGCTATCAATCCACACACAAACAATCCAAAATGCAGAGATTGTGCCTTCAACTCAGAGGTTATCAATCAAGAAAAAATAGGCATAATCCTTCAAGGAGCCACAAGGGTTTTCAGAGTTTAGGCAATCAGACGCAGAGGTACTCAATCGCCAGAAGGTGCAATGACCATCAATCAACCAAGAAAAATCAACATGGGTAGGCGACTAGGAAAACACATCCTTCGCTCGTCATCCACGCAGAGAAAAGAAGGGCATTATGATCTATAGGTCTATTAACATCTAAGTGATGACCGTCGATCTGGTTCCTGGCCGACTGCTCAGGCGAGGACCGGTGAGCTAGGGACGAGGGAAAAGTAAAAACCACAAACTCATCACAAAATCAATAAAACCATAGGACGATCACAACATTCAGGGATCGATTGCCAAGGGAATCAATTCAAGCAGTGAGCTTAAGGCTAAGTAAATTTAAGTTCTCTATTAAACTGCTAAGTTCAACACCTTCTTTACAAAGTTTAAATTACATAAATGAAGGCGTAAGGTTTATAATAATCTACCATGCAAAATACAAGCAAGTGTACCGTAGCCCAAGTCACCCGCTTTGAGTCGTTGTCCCGTGTGCTCCGTGCAGCTCCCACTTGCTGACCGATGAGACTTAATCAGTAACTCCTAGCCAACACTAGGGGTACTCCTCTTCCCCCTTAGCCCCCGAGCCGCAAAGGGGCCACACACACTAAACCAGAGAACAACTAGCTCCCATCTCACCTCAAAAGGCCGAGCTACCACTCCTCACCAAGATGGGTATCCCAACTCCCACAAGCTAAGTCATTCAAGTCTAAAATTTTGCAGCGTAACGTTATGCATCACCAAAGATATCCATCATCCTCCTCCTCCCTCCTTTATATAGAGTTTCTACGTCATTTACTTTCCCAAATTCCCATTTAATTTATTGTTCAATAATTTAATTCATAAAAATCCTCCCCATACATGTGTCACCCATCCCCTTCATTGCACCATAAATCAATTTCGTTAATTAATTAATTACTCCTATTTCCCTCACCCACCTAAAAGCATTCTGAATCGCTCCTAGGTGTCCCCATATTCCCTTACACATTTTAATGACTTACCCCCTTACTAATTTACTCCTTGAGTTCGATTTAGAAATTTCTTAAATGCAAGATACCTTACTAAGTTAGTCATTCTTCTTTTTCCTTATGTTTCCCCTTTCTCTTTATGTTTCCTCATGTTTGTAGTTTCCTAATTCTTTTAGAATTTCCCTCTTTCCCTTTTCATTTTTTTTTTTTTTTTTTTTTTTTTTTTTTTTTTTTTTTTTTTTTTTTTTTTTTTATGAATAAATTTTTTAATTAGCATTATGTAATAAAACAATTATTTCCCTTTTTAAATTTTTTTTTTTTTTTTTTATTATAATTAATATTATTTATTGTTCTTACCGTTGTTGTTATTATTATTATTATTATTATTGTGGCTATTATTATATATATATATATATATATATATATATATATATATATATATATATATATATATATATATATACTATATATATATATATATATATATATATATATATATATATATATATATATATATATATATATATATATATCACAAGTATCATAGACCTAGATTTTATTTTCCTAGGTTGGTGACATTTTATTAGGGAAGTGTATTAAATATTTCTTATGACATTATTTGTTCTAAGGCCATCTAGGTTTATTCGCTTACCAGTTAAAAATGTGACGCGCCCTTCAAGATGCAACTTGTTCTCCAAGGGTGCCACTAAGCCTCATTTTGCTTCCCCTTGTCAAACTGTGCCTTGAGGGATTATAAGTGCTCCAAGGGTGCCAGCCTCTTTCCATTTTTTCTTGTCGTGCCGGGGATGCTCTAGATTATCCCAGGGGTGGCACTCACCTCTTGACTAACTTGGGTAGACACATCAAAACCCTTGGAGTTAATACTCTTGTCGGTGATCTTGTGGGAGACTAGGGCCTCCTGAATAACACCCTTGCCTTATTGTGTGTGCCTTAGAATCATCGTGAGAGACTATCATTGTGACCCTCCGACATCGTGGGTCTTCTCGAACTAGGTAATTGCTAACCTCTGGTTAGAACCTAGGGAGTGCTAGTAGGTTGTGGCATTGCTATCCACACCTCTCCCTCAGGATCCTTTAGTTATCGTGCGTGACCCCTCTACTCCACATGTGAGTGCAGTGCGGAAAGCTATTGTTAGCTTGCATCATCAATGAATTGTGACAGAATAAAATCCATAATCCTCGCGATCTAATCAGATGCACATAGGTCATGTATACAACAATCAAGCCCCAATTGTCCACTCCTTGGCTGGTTAAGTAGTCAAGAGGTTTTCATCGATGCCTTTGCATCCTCGAGGTCCAAAATCACCGCACCACTCAAGGGAAACCAAGTCAATAACACAATACATGTCCAGTACAACAAAGGCAACATGTCATCAATCCATACAGCCTCATAATCATAATCAAATTCCCAATAGTATATGTCAGGATCTTGCGAGAAAGTGTCCTCAAAAGATAAGTTTGCTTAGTCTTGTGCCAGAGTGGGATGTTACAATGTACAAATATCATTTGCAGGGAAAGAAAGCTTGAGGAGAAAAATAAGCGAATACACATTGCTTGATGAGATCAGCGAAAAAGAAATTCCAAATTACCAAAAAATCCAAATGTGCAACAACAGGAGCAACAAATTACCTCAAACACTTGCAAGTGTTGTTAGAAGATCTATCGAGTTAAGTAGACCCCGAACAATATTCTTCTTCATTGTATTATGCGTTGGTGATTACGTGGTGTGAACCAGATGTTATGAAGAGGTAATGCAAGTAGGACTAAAAAGAAGTGGGAGAAAGGAATGAAAGAGGAAATGGATTCCTTGGTAATAACTAGACTTGGGACTTGGCTCCAATTTCCTATAGGAAAAAGAGAATAAGAACGAGAATAAATGGGTTTACATGTTGAGGAAGAAGATGGAGGAAAAAAAGCGACACAAGGCTAGAGTTGTTATAAAGGGGGTTTGTACAAAATAAAGGTATATATTTTGATAAAATATTTTTCCTATTGTTAATATGGCTTCAATTAGGACTATTTTAAGTCTTGTGGCAATAAAATATTTGCATCTTGAGCAGTTAGATGTAAAACAACTTTTATCCATGGGGATTTGGAGGAAAGGGTATATCGGCTTAATACGAGAATTATGAGGAGGTCAAAGGGAAGGATAATTTGGTATGTAGGTTGAAGAAGATATTGTATGGCCTAAATAAAAGATCCAAGGAAGTGGTATTTGAAGTTTGTGAGTTTATGAAAAAACAAGGTTATAGTAGATGTGGATTCGATCTTGTTTTATTTAAAAAGGATAAAAAAATAAAATCTATATTATCTTGCTATTATATGTAGATGACATGCTTGTTGGGTCTAATATGCAAGATATAATTTTTCTCAAGAAGAAATTAAGACAATTCATTTACAATGAAGGATTTGGGTCTTTACCAAAGAAAATCCTTGGTATGAGAACTAAAGAGACATGAAAAATCACCCAATTGACATTGTCTCAAGGTGTGTACATAGAGAGGGTGTTGGAGAGGTTTATAATGTAGAATGAAAAAACAATTGGTACACCTTTGGCCATCCATTTCAAATTAACTAAGGAAATGTGTCCCAAGATAGAGGAGATCAAATACATGTTGTGAGTCCCTTATTCATCAACAGTTGATATGATGTATGTGATGGTTTACAAGACCCGAGATAGTGCACATGCATTAGGAGTTGTGAGAAGGTATATAAAACAATCGAGGTAAATAACATTGGGAGGTAGTAAAAGTGGATTATCAAGTATTTGAGAAACGCATTCTACTCATGCATTATGTTTAGAGGTTCGGACATTGTTCTACAAGGATATTTTTGATTTGAGATATAGCGGTGAATAAAGATAGTAGGAGGAGCACCACAAGGTATGTTTTTCTTGTAGGTGGAACAAGCGATTAAGTTGGATTTGAAACTACAAAAGGTTGTTTCACTTTCAAGCAATGGAAGCAAGTATGTTGTTGCTATAGAGAGTCTAGTAAGAGATGATCTAGCCAGTTCTTGAGGGTTTATGGAGGGATTGGGTAAGAAGCAGGAGAATAATAGGTCGTACTCTGAAAACGAGAGTGCCACTCACCTTTCAAATAACTTAGCATTCCATTTGAAGACTAAGAATATACCTCAAGGTACCATTTCACACGATCCATCTTGGAATATGGACATTTGAAGTTGGAAAAGATACACACTAGCAATAATCTTGCATACATGTTAACAAGGGAGTAACCGGGGGCTTGAGTTCTTGATCGATTTCGGTTATTATCAAGCATAAGGTGAAGATGAGAAATTTTCGAGGTCAAGGTGGATTATAGTCAGGAGTACAGCAGTAGGAGTTGTTGTGATCAAGTGGGATATTGTTGGTTGGAACTGATTATCTTCTTGATTCACAGGTTTGTTTAGGGCATGCTTGAACTCATTACAGGGAGGTGTGGGGTGGATTTCCCCTCCTGGCTGTCACCGAGGAGGGAGTCTAGGGAAATGATAATTTTGTAGCCCCCTCATGAGATTGAGGGCAGTGCCCCAGAAGTGAAATATTGGGAAAATATTACTTGTAAAATATTGTAATTTATTAATTTAAAACCAATTTAAGTAATTTAAGTAGAAGATCCTGTGAATCTTATGGTAGAAGTTATTTTAAAGTTTTTTTCCCTAGAAGGGAAACCCTCATATGAGGGAATTGTATTGCGACTATGTATTATTCATGAATATTGTGATAGAGAGGAGATTGTGAGAGAAAGAAGAGGAATTTAGCGGGTGGTGTAGTTGTTATCACTTCATTTTGTTGGATAATAAAAGAAAGGACATGGAAATTTCTAAATTGGACGTAGCCCACAACTGGGTGAACCATGTATATCTATGTCTCTATTATTTTGTATCTTATGTGTTTTATTTCCATTTTGTTTTATTTTTATTGTAGCGATCTGTTTTCTAACATTTTGTTTCACATTTTCATTTTGTTTTGCTATTATGTTTTAATTCGCACACATTCTTCTCTCATAGATTGGTGGAGAGTGTATTTTGCACCTCTGATTCATTTCAATAATTATTTTCATTCTAAATTGAGAATCAAATTACGATATTATCTTTAAAAAATAAGTTAAAGTTTCATTTTATTTATTTTTTGTAAATACCTGAGCTAATTCATTAATAATATAGTAAAAGTACAATCAAGAGAACATAGGTAAACTGAAAAAGTAACGTCATAGAGAAAGATGTAGAGTTCTAAGTCTACGCCTTCCCATACTCGGAAACCAGGCAGTCAAAAAGTACGAAAAAATAGGATTGCCCATGGAGGGAAACCAGGCGCACAAAACTACATAATGTCTTGGAAGAGTTTCATTCATCTTAAAAAAAACTATAATTGATTCAAACATAGGAAACCTGACAAAACATGAGAGCGAGAGAATTAAGTTGGAATTCCATCGGGGGGAATTTCTTCAATCAATGGACAACTGAAAAAGTCCTTGTCACCATCGCTGGAGGAGCTGGTGGAGATGGAGTTTTCCTCCTTGTATGGAAGTCTTGTGCACTCAAGGAAGGAGGACGAGGAAGGCAAGTCATTGTTATAGACTTTCCACATAGGGGGATAAATCTGGGTGTCGCTCATTTGAGTTGCCTTTTTTATCAACTAAGGTTTTATTGTTTACTTGTAGGTGATGTCCAAAGGCATCGTCTGCTTGCAAGTGATGTCGGGCTAGTTGTTGTAGTGACATCAAATGTGAACGTGGGTACCATGTATTGAGAGTGATCGAGAGGTTTCCGAGAATGAAAGACATTGGGAAAGAGTGAGGAGAGCTGATCAACAAGTTCTTTGTAGCTTCTGTAGCACCTCTATGTGCGTCTGGTTGTCGGATGGTAGTTGGTGATCTCTTCCTCCTAGTCGTCTAACAATTGCATGATGGAGCATAAGACAAAACGCCCATAACCTTCTTGACGGATGATGACTAGATGAGATTGTGAGACTATCACTCGAACTCCTCGTCCCCCTCTCCCTAGAGAGTTATTCACATTCGTCTAGGCATAGTGGGAGGTTGATGCACTATGTGTGATCACGAGGGATGGAGGGAGGGTAGGAGAAGAATGGAGGAGAATATCAACAAAAGGTTGTCAAGAGAGCTCTGAGCACGTGAGTAAGCCCGTCAAGCAAGAGCAGGAGCGGGAGCCAAATGATGAGCATTATGAGCAAGGAGAGGAGGGTTTTAGGGGTTGTAAGGGCAGAGTTTTGGGAATTCAATACCTTCATCATGTGCGTTCCATTTGGGACGCCATAGTACTACAACATATCTGGAACCAGAGAGGAGAGGCTCACATAATTAAATCCCAGAGCCTCGAGCTAAACCCATGATTAAATTTCATGGAGAATGGAGGGGGTGAGCACCAGGTGTACCTCGAGACATGTGTTGGAGGTGACATTGATGAGATCCAGGTGGACCACACTAACATCCACATCAAAAGATAATTTAGTTTTTATTAATAATCAATCCATTATACTTTATTTTTGTGTTTATTTTATTTATATTATTAAAAATATTTATTCTATTATTCATTATTGAAATTTTTGATAAATTACACTTATATATAAGTATTTTAATTATTAATTACTAAAATACCTTGATTATGTTTCAATTCCAAGACACTATTGGACACATTTGATAACTAATTATCTTTCAATTCCTACATTAGTAGACTCATTGATAATAATTTAGAGAAAGCTTATTTACATTTCTTCCTTCATATTACGATGCTAATATCTTTTCTAATTTTTTTCTTAAATTTCTAATCACGTATTTCAAATGTTAATATGATAATATATTGGAACTTTATTACATATTAAGTAATATATTTTTTATATTTTATCAAATTATTAAATTTGTAAAAATAGAAAATGAGATGTTTTATAAATATAAAAAATAAAAGTGTTGTGGTCTATCATATTAATTTTTTAAGTAAGTATTAGATTACTTTACCATAAACAAATATAAACAAATAATAAACAAACTAAAAATATTTTAAAAAATATTTTAATTGAATATTAAGTATTTTTAATTATAAGATAAAAACTTTATTTCAAATTTATTTTTTAATATCATCATTTGGTACATTTAATAATTTTACCATAAACAAATAGTAAATAAAAAATATATTTAAAATTTTAATATCTATCATTATTTATTCTTTCAATTTTACCATAAAGAAATAAACAATAAATAAATAAATAAAAATTTTAAAATTGTTTTAATTAAAATATTAAATATCTTTACTATAAATAAGTATTAAGATAAAAATATTGTCCATTTTTTCAAGTTTTTTTTTTTTTAGATAAAAAAAAATATTTCCATTTTTTTCAAATTTTTTCTTATTTTTAGTATCTATCATTATTTATTCTTTCAATTTAAATCATGTAATTCCTTTATATATTATATACAAAATTAAATCATATCTCACAACTAATATGTATGCAGAAATAAATCAATTTTAATTTTTCAAACATAATATTTTATAATTATCATTATAAAAAAGATTTGGCAAACTTAAATTATTTGGAGTATATACAACTATTACATTAAAATATTTCTAAAAAATAAATATAAATAATTTTGTTGTTAATTGTTTTTTCTAATAAAATAGAAATAAGAATAAAGTGATTACCTACAATAAAATAAAGAAATTGTAATTAAAAAAATTTAATATAAAATCAAAATTATTAAAAAATATTCAATTGTTTTTCCTATAAAAATGAAATAGTGTAATGGAAGACTTAAATAGTATACAGAACTCTATTAGTAATATTAAATACAGCATAACCCAATTACTAAAATTACTAATATTGTTGAAAAATGTAATGAAAGAAAATGAAATAAAGGAAAATTCAATTACTAAAATTACTAATACAAACAACAACCACTTTATAAAAGTGGTTGATATAAGTCCACCTCATTTTTCACCTTTCCAAATTAATGGTCTATCATCTTAATTTTTTAAATAAATATAAAGTAATTTTACCATAAACAAATAGTAAATAAAAAAATTATTTTAATTAAATATTAAATATTTTTATTATAAATAAGTATTAAGATAAAAAATTTATTTAAAATTATTTCATAATTTTTACATTTTTAATATCTATCATTATTTATTCTTTCAATTTAAATTATGTAATTCCTTTATATATTATATACAAAATTAAATCATATATCACAACTAATACCTATTTAGAAATAGGTCAATTTTAATTTTTCAAGCATAATATTTTATAATTATTATTATAAAAAGGATTTGGAAAACTTAAATTCTTTGGACTATATATAATTATTACATTAAATTATTTCTAAGAAATAAATATAAATGATTTTGTTGTTAATTATTTTTTCTAATAAAATAGGAATAAGAATAAAGTGATTACTTATAATAACATAAAGAAAGAAATTGTAATGAAATTTTTTTAATATAAAATCAAAAGTATTAAAATATATTCAATTGTTTTTCCTATGAAAATGAAATAGTGTAATGGAAGACTTAAATACTATACAAAACTTCATTACTAATATTAAATAAAGCATAATCCAATTACTAAAATTATTAATATTAGTGAAAAATGTAGTGGAAGAAAATGAAATAAAGGAAAATTCAATTACTAAAATTACTAACACTAGCAACAACCACTTTATAAAAGTGGTTGATATAAATCCACCTCATTTATTCACCTTTCCAAATTAATAATCTATCATCTTAATCTTATAAATAAGTATGAAGTACTTTTACCATAAACAAATAGTAAATAAAAAAATTATTTTAATTGAATATTAAGTATTTTTACTATAAATCAATATTAAGATAAAAACTTTATTTAAAATTATTTCATAATTTTTATATTTTTAATATCTATCATTATTTATTCTTAATAAATAATGTAATTTCTTTATATATTATATACAAAATTAAATCATATATCACAACTAATATATATGTAGAGATAGGTCAATTTTAATTTTTCAAGCATAATATTTTATAATTATCATTATAAAAAGATTTCTTAACTAAAAAATTTTGGACTATATACAATTATTATATTAAAATATTTTAAAAAAATAAGTATAAATAATTTTGTTGTTAATTGTTTTTTTCTAATAAAATAAGAATAAGAATAAAGTAATTACCTATAATAAAATAAAGAAATTGTAATTAAAAAACTTTGATATAAAAACAAAATTATTAAAGTATATTCAATTGTTTTTCCTATGAAAATGAAATAGTGTAATGGAAGACTTAAATACTATACATAACTCCATTATTAATATAGTAAAAAATGTAGTGTAAAAAAACAAATTATTAATATTAATGGAAAATGAAAGTGAAGAAGATGAAATAAAGCATAACTTAATTACTAAAATTTTAATATTAGTGGAAAATGTAGTGGAAGAAAATAAAATAAAGGAAAACCCAATTACTAAAATTATTAATACTAGCAACAACCACTTTATATGTTATTCACCTTTCCAAATTAATGGTCCAGATAAGTGTATATTAACCACTTTTATAAAGTGGTTGTTGCTAGTTCACTACCCACATGCCTTGAAACAACCATTAATTTATCACGTTAATAATTAATGTATTACATTAATGTAATATATATATATACCCCGGATGGGGTGACACGCGGATATGTGATGACACCAGGCTTAGCACTCAGCCCGGACTTAAATGCCGATGGCCACCACCCACGCATCCGCATTTACGATGGTGGACAGCCATAGCAGCAGCCATAAGGCGGAGGGACTCCTCCCTCGCACGACCATTTATGCCCACTGCGTACTCAGCATGGTTGGAGTTAAAGGCGGTCAGGTGACCTCGGCTTCTAGTTATGTGTTTTCCTTTGAGCCCGGACAAAGAGGGACTGCTCCAGCTTCGGCTCTGCTCTTCGTTTGGATGCTCTGGTGCAATCCTGCACTCCTTCTGTCCTGGCTTACCACCCTTACGTTGCATCTTGGAAAGGATTTTCCGAGAAGTTTGTCTTTGTGTGGGCCGAGACAGAGCTGGCCTGCTCGTGCTCTGTACCTGCAACCACTCGCGTCCTGGCTTTTCAGATTCTCTTTGCACCCGCTCTGTAAATTCATTCACTCCCAGGATATTATGGCTAGAAAACGGGGCAGACCTCGCCGTGGATCAGCCTGGAATGCCCACAAGGCGCAGAGGCGATGGAAAGAGCAATTGGAATGCGCTCTGGCCTTGGCGACCTCCATGCTTCGGAAGAAGGCGAGGGCTAAGAAATTGGTGTTGCTCGCCACCATGGCAGAGTCGGGAGCTGGTTGTAGCAGAGAGGCCACGGCAAGGAAGGAGGCTGGAATAGAGGAGGAGTATCCTGCCTGTATCGTGGAGGAGGACCCGTTTATGGAGGACCTGTCGACTGCTGCGGAGCCCCACGCCACAGTGGCGACCCACCGGGAGGAAAGCAAGCCCAATTTGGTTCTGGATGAAGAGTTCCCCGGCTGCATTGTTGAACAAGTTCCTTGGCCGGGTAATAACAGTCCTACCATCCATGAAATGTAGGCAACTAGAGCAGAGTTGAATGTGGTTAACATTCGCTTGGTGAGGAAGGTTGTAGGGGATGAGGCGAAGCAGAGGGAGTTCGAAGCTGGAAGTGATGCGATAGAGGACTTGAGGAATGCTGCCCTCAACGACGTGGGTGGCGGTCTGCATGGCTCTCTCCTCCGTGAAGAGCACATGGCCCTGGTTTTCGAGCTCCGTGGCCACATGTCTGACCTGGAGCATAGGGCCCTCCTCATGGGCCAGCGCCTGGACATGCTTCTCGACGCATATTTCAACGTTCCAGCTCAGCGGAAGTGCCCCCTCTGCGCGCAAGATTTTTTCATCCCGACTGGGTCCATGTGGTAGACTGGAGTTGGCGACAGGTCACCGGGTACCTAGGTTTTTATGCTCTCTTGGTTTTTTAATATTTTTATGTTACTGTTCTACGTGCATTTGGACTATAGACATCTGTCTTGGTTTCCTCCGGGCAGGACAGATGCTACTATCAT
>SNQJ01S0093480.1:0-11707 GCA_010110895.2 Picea sitchensis
CAACAATTATCCTAGACAAAGTTAACACCTAGCACTAGCTATCACCCCCAAACATATGGGTAGACTAATATAGTAAACAAATGGATCAAGGGGTACCTAAGGAACTATGTTTCAGGGAAGTAGTGGGCATGGATAAAGTGGTTTCATATCTGGGAGAATTTTTATAATACGAATCATAACATGTAAATCAGGATGATCCCCTTCATGACATTGTATGTCTATGAGACTCCATATTTTGTGGATTTTTCGTTTGGAGAGAGGAGAGCTCCCAATGCCAAAGACTAGTTGCAGGAAAGTCAGGAAATATTGAGAGTCCTATAGAAGAATTTGTAGGTCTCTTAGAATAAAAAAATATGCATGCATACAAGAACATGGTAGAATTCATCTTTGAGGTTGGGGAGCTAGTCTTCCTCAGGTTGTAGCCCTACAAATAGTGGTCACTGAAAAATAGTGCTGCAGAGAAGCTGAAGCCTCACTTTTACTAACCTTATAGAGTGATCATGAGAGTTGGGGAACTAACATACAAGCCAAAGATACCAGAGGGTAGCATGATCCACAACACCTTCCATGTATCCTTCCTCAATAATTCATTCGGACAACAAGTCACAACTTCATCATATCTTCCTCCACTAGAAGAGGAAGGGAAGCTAGTTGTAGCTCCCCTCCTTTATATTTTTGTCTTTCTTCAGAATGAAATCCTACATACCAAGCATAAATAGGAACACACTGATAAATATTTAAAAAAATATATATTTCAAATGTTTTTTAAATAAAATTAACTTCTACATTTCTTATGCAGAGATTTGTCACTGATGCAAGTAAGTTTTTTTTAGAAAGAACAAATTGATATGACTCAGATTAACAACAATGGAAGAATGGGATCAAAGTATGGATTCTTCCAAATATGTTTTAAAATAAATAAGGGTGTTGATTTTTTGCAAAGATTGAGGCTTGTTGGATCAATGGGGACCCTCCTAGCTCACTCCTCCTCACTAAGAATATTTTTTACCACCAAACGTCTAGTTTCATTCAAAAAATAAGTGAGGGTAAAACTGCCTTACTTTTCTGGTTTCCATCCATCTTGCTTTACTTGGATTAATTCCTTTTAGACCCACATGAAGGTAATCTACATCACCTTTCATGAAGTCCTCACCCTCGTGTCAATAATAACATCTTCCCATAACTCACCAATATATTTAGGAGAAAAACAATCAACATAAGGAACTTGAATATTCTTACCTTGATCCATGATCATAGGAGGCTCATATAAATTCAAGTTTTCAAAACTAACCATGGAATACATCAACACATATGGAGGTAACTCCAACTGTAAATCATTGTCTCCAATATTTTCGAAAATTTTAAGTGAACCATACATGATTGGCTTGAGAATTTTCCCTTCACATTTAAGGTGTTATTTTCTAATTAATATCCAAATTTGATCACCGACTTGGAAGGGATGATCAACTCGATGATTTCCATGCCCAGCCTTATACTTGGCTTGGATCTTCTCCAACTATTTGTGTACAACTTGATGAACCAATTAGATCTTCTGGATTAACTTCTTGTCTTTGTCTACATCAATATGTCCATCCACCACTAAATCTTTCCCAAGAGTGAAGTCCGGAGCAGACTTAGGAAAATATCCAAAGATGTCTCAAAAGGAGACCTCCATGTAGAAGAATGTATGGCATGAATATAGGCATGTTGTACATAATACAATTATTCACTCCAAATATTAGGAAACTTGTTACAATCTCCTCACAGTAAGTGTATCACTATCATATTGACCACATTTTTTTGTCCATTAGTTTTTGGAAGAAAATAAGTTCTCTTTTGAAGCTTAGTGTCCATTAACCCCCACAAAATTGACCAAAATTCCCCAATAAAGTGAGAGTCTTGATTAGATACAATGGATATGGGAAAATCAAAATGAATCCAAACAAGTTGGAAGAAAAAATGTGCAGTCCCTTATCCTTTCAGGTATTTCTTGCAAGGCACTAAAACACACATTTTACTAAATCCATCCACAACAACATACAAACAATCATGACCTTTCCTAGACATAGGAAGACCCCCTACAAAATCCATATACACACTTTCCCATGGATGAGAAGGTACATGAATTGGAACATAAAAACATAATTCTCTATTACTTGGTTTGCTAGTGGCACACATGACACATGCTTTTACATATTTGGACATAGTTTCACACATCTAAGGCCAATAACAATAGTCTTGTAATTGATCTACAAGTTTTCCTACACCAAAATGACCAAAAATGAGAGAAGTATGTGTTTCTTTGATTACAATCATTCTTTCATCTTGTAGAATACACAATTTACCAAGATTATATAACGATTTTTCATGTACATGATAATTGAATTCTTCCACTTTAGTACCATGGTTTAGTGTTTCATAAAAATCCTTAAAATATTCATCTCTAACGTATTGTTCAATGTAACTTTCATGAGCTAATGAATTATGCTATAAAAAATGGATTCATTATTAGAAGGTAAGGATAACATATCGATAACTTTGTTTTGTGTACCTTTCTTATACCTCATGACCAAAGAGAATTGTTGCAAGAATCCCATCCATTGGAAATGATGAAACTATTATATCTTGGTTTTCTATTGGAGATATTGCAATGGTTAATGATTTGTATGGATGATTGTCTCTTTTCACATCAAATAATGTTCCCACTTCTTCACACTCTAAACCAAATCATACAATTTTTTTCATAAGTAGGATAATTTATTACTGCACCAATGAAGGTCTCTAAATGGTAACAAATTGGTTTCCTCCTTTGTATTAAGACTAATCCCATGACATAATCACTTGCATCAGTTTCAATCTCAAAGGTTGTTGTAAATCTGAAAATTCTAGAACTAGGGCTATACTGATATTTTCTTTCAAGGTCTCAAAGGATTTTTTTTCTTTACCTCCCCATTGAAAGACTTTCTTAGTACTTGTCAAATCATGTAAAGGAGATGCTATAAACAAAAAGTTAGTCACAAACTTCCTCTAGTATTGAACTTCCCCCATGGAGCTCCTAACTTCTGTTACATTATTAGGATTAGGCCATTTCATAATGGTTTCAAATTTAGAGGGATCAATTTTCAATTCAAAACCCCCTACAATATATCCCAAATAAACTAAATATGTTTTTCCAAATTCACTTTTTGACATCTTCAAGCACAATTTCTCCTTTCTCAAAACACCTAATACTTTCCTAGCATGCTTTACATGATCTTCCCAACTTTTACTGAAAATCAATATATCATCTATGCAGACTATTACAAAATCATCTATGAATGGCCTAAATACATCATTCATAACATGCATGAAAGAAGAGGGAGCATTACAAAGACGAAAGGGAACAAACAACCATTCAAATAAACCTTATTTTGTTTTGAAATCAGTTTTCCAAATATCATCTTCAAAAATACTTATTTGAGGATAACCACTTCTTAACGATAACTTACAGAAATAAGTTGCACTTTTCAATTGATCCAACAAAGCATCAATACGAGGAAAAGGGTAATGGTTCTTCACCAAAATTTTGTTAAATGCATGGAAATCCACACTCATTATCCATTTTTCATCTTTCTTTGGTACCAACACATTGGGTGATATGCATGGAGAAGTACTTGGTTGAATGAATCCTTTCTTGAGCAACTCCTAAAATTGCATATTTGAGTAGAGCATCCAAGGAGTGGTGGTTTTAGAACATAACATAGGAGGTATGATATTATGTAGTATCCATTCATGCCATCATGTCAAAGGAAACTCCATAGAGAGTTCCTCTTTATTTGTACTTGTTTTCCATAACTAAAGAAAATAGAGTAGAGCATAGGACTCACCTTCTAGCTGTGTTTTTTTCTCATGTATTATGTTTCCCATGATATATATCGTGTTCATTTGTGTGGATAGTATGTATATTTTTTCTCATTTATTTCATTTTTGTAATTGAGTTGTTTCATAAATTCAAGCAAAGATAGTAATTAACTAATCTAAGATATAAGGAAACATATTGCAAAATCTAATATTTCAGAATAGTTTAAGATCAATTATGATGAACTATTCCAATTAAATATGCATGACATTTTATAGATCATATTTGTATAATCGTATTTCTCTTTGGGATATCTGTGGAAAGTTGTAGGATCCAGGAATTGAAAAAAAAAAATCGTAGAACCCTAGCAGTGGAGGATGATTCTATTGACAACAACCCTCAAGATCTAGTAGAAGAGAGATTTGTGAGGCTAAAAGAGCARGTCCCCAACATCTCTCACAATATGTCCCTCCTCATGGAATATCTAGCAAGCAAACTTGGACCGTTTGGGGAGGTTGGAGGCTCTAACTTAGAGATTGTATTAGAGGGGAAATCATGATATAATGAAGACTTAGAAAAAGAGTTGAGGAAAGAGATCAAGAAAGAGAAGCCAAGCTTCAAAGTCATTACCCCTTCACAATGTTTATTTAAAATGGAAGGGAAAGTGGATATCGATTCATACCAAGGTGAGATCGATGCATTAAAGTTGAATCATTGATTGCAATAATTAGAGGCCTATTTCAGTGTTCACGATATAGATGAGGAGAAGAATATTGTGTTTTCTTGATTGAAATCAAAGGGCCATGCATTAACTTGGTGAGAAATTCACACAAAGACACTTAGGATGGAAGGTGATCTTCCAATAACTTAGTAGGAGGATTTCAAAACCCTCATTAAGTCTTAGTTCTACCCTATTAGGTACATAGATAACTAATGGATCCATTGGAATTATTTCAGGACAAGGAAAGGGGAGAGTCTGTAGGAGTACACCACTGAATTCAAAAATATGGATATCATATTGGGAATCTTCCCCAAGAACCCAGATGTACTCCTCGAGTATCTAGGGGGTCTACATAGTCATTTTTGAAAGCAAGCGATGTTCTTCAAGCCCAAGACAATTAATGATGCATGTGTGTAAGAACAACATTTGAAAAATATTGGCCACAATAAAGGAAAACCAAGGAGTTCCAAATAGAAAGAGCACCACGACGCTTCCATGGAGGGGAAGAAGAAGTGGAAAGGGAAATATAAGAGGATGACAACCATTTCACATCAATACAAGTATGTAAATAACCATTGCAACCATTTCAATAACAATGTCACACTGAAGAAAAGTGTTGGAGACTACATCCATCGTTGATCCATAAGAACCATAAGAAGGATTCCAGGAAGAAGAACCTTCTAGACACAAATTCAAGCAATCAAGTAGAGAGAAGCTCAAATGTGGATGAGAAGATTTCCTACGCTTCAGTGCAGAAGAAGGTGAATTTGAGTATCCATCACCAAAAGTAAGAGAAGGAGATGAAAAAACTCTTCCATATCAATATCTAAGTTAAGAAGACCAAAATAGATGCTTTATTTGATTATGGTTCATAGGTTAATCCAAAAACAACCAATCTAGTTAGCAATATTTGGTTGGAGGTTCATGATCATCCTAGCCCATACCCATTGGGGTGGGTAAACAAGGATACAAATATCAAGGTCACGAAACAATGTAAGATCAAATTTGTTGTAAGTGCATATTTTATTGATGAAGTGAAGTTAAATGTGGTACCCCTTGACGTGTGTGGTGCAGTTTTTGGAATCATCTACATGTATATGAGGGATGCAATATTCATGCAGAAAAAAACTAGTACTGTCTAATCAAGGATGGGAAGAATTTCATCATCAATGCACATAAGGGTAAATCAAATATCTCATTGGTAAGTTCCAACCAAGGAAAAAAGTTGATTAGTTCAATAAGAAGTATGTTTTGTTTTTCTTATGAGAGAATAAGCCAAGTGATGAATTGGTAAGAGTAAATCCATCCGTATAGGGATGTACTAAAAATAAAAAACAACAGTTGGAGGAGTTATTGTAGGAACACAAATGAGTGTTCTAGGAGCCTAAAGGATTTCTGTCTAAGAGGAAAATGGAGCATGAGATACAATTGTTTCCTGACTCCCTATTACCAAATATTGGGTTGTATAGACAATCTATTCTGGAAGCATATGGAGTGAAGATATAGTTGCAAAATCTGTTAGAGCAGGGAGTAATTCAACCAAGCACATCACTTTGTGGGTCACCTATCATTATAGTACCAAAGAAGGATTGGAATTTGTGAACGTGTATCCACTACAGATATTTGAACAAGATTACACTCAAGAATTAGTACCATGTGCCAAGGATCAATGATTTGTTAAACTAGTTCTAGCATGCCAAGTACTTCACCAAGTTGGATCTCAAATCAGGATACCACTAAGTACGTATCAAAGAAGAAGACACTTGGAAGATCATCTTAAAGATATGGCAAGGCTTGTATGAATATTTGGTCATGCCATTTGGTTTATGTAATGAACCAACTACATTTATGAGATTAATGAATGATGTATTGTGCCCATATTTACATTCATTTGTTATAATTTATATGGATGATATATTAGTTTATATCTCTACCTAGGAGGAGTATGTCTCACATATCATGCAGTTGTTAGAGACCCTAAAAAAGAACTAGCTATTGGCTAACCTCAAGAAATGTGATTTTTCTTAGCAATCATTGGTGTATTTGGGGTATGTAATTAGTGGAGTGGAGATCAAGATAGATCCCGCAAAGGTGGAGGTCATCATAAAATGGCCAGTTCCTACTAATGTCACTAAAGTTAGGAGTTTTGTTGGGGATAAAAAGTACCTATGGAATTTTGTAGAATCATTTTCAATGGTAGTTGAACCACTCCATGCCATAACAACCAATGGTAAGAGTTTCCAGTGGGAAAAGAACCAGTAGAAATATTTTGATGATTTGAAATGAAAGACTAGTCATGCACCAATTCTCGCTTTGCCTAACTTGCAAAATCCCTTCGAAGTGGAGACATATGCAAGTGGGTATGCTATTGGAGAAGGTTTGATGCAAAGAGGTAAGATGGTATGCTATCATTCTGGAATGCTTCATGGGGGAGTCTTAAACTACCTTACCTATGGTAAGGAACTCTATGCCCTAGTTCTTTTTGTTAAGAAGTGGAACCACTATTTTATGGGAAAGGAAATCATTATCCACATAGATTACCAATCACTGCAGTATTTGTAGGCACAAAGCAATCTTTAACAAACCATAAATTACAAGTGGATGGGGGATTTTTCCTAAATTTTATCTAATCATCAAGTATAAGAAGGGAAACACTAATAAGTTGGTAGACATTCTTTCAATGCCACCCAGATCAAATATTACATCTTTCAGAACTCTTATGCACATGGAGCCTTTTACCCATGATGCATACAAAGATGCATACATAGAAGATGAGGAGTTGAAGGAGATGTTTCATCATCTACAAGGATAAATTCATGTAGAAGAAGGTGTTGATAAGGCTAACTATCATCTCCAAAATGGGTTTGTCTACAAGCTAGAAAAACTCTCCATTCCTAAAGGTGAAAGATTGAATATTATTAGAGAGGCTCACACCTCCAAAGTTGTAGGACATTTTGGTGTTGGGAAGGAAGTTTCTAACTTACAAAGGTATGTGTGCTATCCCATAATACAAGAATATGTATCATGATATATTAGAGGATGTATAATTTGTTGTACTAGCAAGCCTAGCAATAGAAATAAAGTTCTATACCATCCCTTCCCTATACCCACTCGACCTTGGGAAATAATTTCCATTGATTTTGTTGGAGGCTTACCAAAAACCATGAAGGGACATGACTATCTCTTTGTGGTAGTTGATGGGTTCAACAAGATGTGCATTCTTATTCCTTGTAAAAATACCATCAAAGGTCAAGAAGAAAAAAACATGTTCTTTGAATATGTCTGGGTGCACTTTGGGATACCAAGGAGCATCATCTCAGATAGGGATACTAGATTCTCAGTGCCTTTTTGATTATTCTTTCGAAGAAGATGGACACCAAGTTGAAGAGATATACAATATTCCATCCACATACAAATGGGTAGACAAAAGTAGTTAATAGGACTTTGGTGCAACTTTTGAGGGGCTACAATAAAAAGAATTTGAAGACCTAGGATGAAAATCTAATCTATATTCAAGACTCTTATAATAGAGAAATCCACATTTCTACTTATAAGTCCCCTTTCAAAAAATTCTTTGATTATTTTTCACCTTCACCCTTGGATGTTGCATATGGACATCAAGAATGAGTGAGGGAAGACATCATAGGAGAAGCTTTGAGAGTGAAGAAATTTGTTGAAAATATTAGATAGGTCCATTTACAAGTACATGAGACACTGAATAAGCCACAAGAAAAGTATAATGCTAGACACGATCAACAAAAAACCAAGAATACATTCAAAGTGGGAGATAGAGTTTGATTACAACTAAAAAACATAATGCTACATGGTCTTGGTAAGAATGTTAAGGATCTACAATATGGACGTTTTGAGGTATTGGAGAAAGTGGTAGATAATGCCTATAGATTCAATCTACCCCCATACATGCACATTTACTCAGTAGTGAATGTGGAGAATTTGAAACTCTATGAGCCTTCCAAGTTGGATACGGAGGAGGATCAGGTACTACCTTCCATAAAGGACTTAGCACCATATGCTCAGGTATAGTTGGAAGAGGACACAATTTTGCAGAAGAGGTTCAAAGCTACAAAAAAGGGGCAACATTATCTTTGGTAGATTGGGTTGAAAGGACAACTTCCAGGAAAGGTAAAATGGTACTCTAGGAAGAAAGTAGAGGAAACATTTCCTCACCTCATTCAATAAATATTTTTAGGACCAAACTCTTTGGGTGGAAACAATTGGAGGAATCAACTTGTATGGACATTTTAGTGGTACCTAGTTTGGAAAATTGGGGTTTGAAAAATTCTAGAGTGATTTTGAGGTATTAAACGACGTTTTCTGGGGTCAAAGTGTTTGTAACTTATACTCACACCCTTGATGGTGTTCTACACTTTGATACCTTTGCAATGGTTCAAATCATGGCACAATTAGAGATCATATGCAAATTTTATGCCTCCCACAAGTTGAACTACCTTGCTGATCACCATGGTACAAGTGGATGCCATGTCAACCTCCATTACTCACACATATGGGGCTAGCCACATGTGTAATTTCAATAATATTATAGAAGGTCCAAACCTTATCACTAATTGAGTGTTGAGGAAGTCAAAACTCTAACCCTATATGACTAAATATTGGGCTAGCTATGCTAAATATTGGGCTGCTGGGAGGAGAAAGGGTTCCATTCTTTTGTATTGTACTTGTTCCATAGTTGAGAAGATTATCTATGAAGTAGTAATTTGGGAGCATAACAGAGGAGGTAGGATATTTTGTAGTATTCTTTTAGGCTATAGTGTCAAATGCAACTCCATAGTGAGTTCTTCTTTCTTCGTACTTGCTTCCTTTAACTGAAGAAAAGAGAGTAGAGCATAGGTCTCACATTTTAGCTGGGGATTGTACCATAATGGGTTTCCCAGGATACATCTTGTGTTCAATTATGTGGATGGTGTGTATAATTTTACTCATTTATTTCATTTTCATAATTTGGTTATTTCATAAATTCAAGCAAAACTAGTAATTAACTAATCTAGGATCTAATGAAACATATTACAAAATCTAAGATTTTAGAATAGTTCAAGATCCATTGTGATGAAATTTTCCAATGGAATGTCCATGGCAATTTATAGATCAATGATACTTTTTATCTTCCCTATATAAGATATCTTTATTATCATACAAATATGGACTTCCCAAAGTAATTCCACAAATATAAAGTGGTATGACATCTAATTCTACCTCATCTATGAAATTAGAGGTGATTGTAAATTTGAGCTTATATTGTTTAGATACTTGCAACTTAGCATATTCACATACCCATCCTAAAGGATATGGTTTTGGATGAGGTTTAGTTTCAAGTCCCAATGTCTTAACATTTTCTTTAGAAATGAGATTAAATTGTAAACCACTATCAAAGAGTGTATCAATCTTATTATGTTTTGAGATGACTCTAATATGGAATAACTCACTTCTTTTCCTTTTATCATGCATATTTTTAGATTTTAAATAATGATTATTAGCACCATAAAAAATAATAATATATCACTTATATTCCCATGGTCGTGATCTTGGTTTCATTACCTGAATCTGATCCAAGATACTATTGGATTGTAGTTGTAGTATTATTATTACTCTTGTTATTTCCAAACCTCTCTGGTCTTAGTTTTGGATGAAGTTTCCAACACTTGGAATCATCACATCTTTTCTTTTTACAATGTGAACATGAAGGCTTCTCATCTTCTTTCTTCACTATGATTTTTCATTTCATTCTAACCTTTCCTTTGTTCTTTCCTACAACTAGCTAACCTGATTTCTTTGATATTCCCCTTGAATCAATATGAGTGGCTTGGAAATAAACTTCATCAATATTAGTTGTGTTAAACATAATAATAGTATATCTCAAATAACTATGCAACCCGCTAATATACTTCAAAAGATTTTCTTGCTTATAAAGAGCAATGATCGATGTTAATGCCATCTTTCTAAAATCTTGAGTGTAGTCTTGCACATTCTATTCTCTGTTTTTACTTAGATTATGCCAATCCATTATTTCTTGTTGCATATACCCTAAAGGATAAAATGTGTTCTTTAATGAAGCTATGAATTCATACTAGGATGATATTATTTTACCTTTCTTAAGGAGATCTTCTTCATTCTTACTCTCCCACCAAATCAGTGTTGTGCCTCCTAGTTGGAGAGAAACGAGATGGAATTTTACTTCTTAGTCCAAAATTTTTTGAACCCTAAAATATACTTGAATTTTGTTGATCCAATGATCTAATTTATCTACTATAAGCTCTCCATTATGCATTGGAAAATCAAATTTCATGTCTAACTCAATGTAGAAAAATTAGAATAAGCTTTCTCTAGTTGTCTTTTCTGTGGAATTAAAGAGGAATTTTAACTTCATGGAGAGGATGCAGGTGGAGGAGTTTGATGAGGATCACAACCACCTATTTATCCTTTACCTTGACTTGTTCCTTCTTTGTTCTTCTTTTGTTCTCAATATAATTCTTCCACCATGGTTTTCATCTCCATAAACCCTTACCAAAACATCCTTTCAAATTCAAAGAGGTTTTCTTCTCTTGAAGATTCCATTACTTCTGTTTGGCACTGTAACATCCTCATTTTTAATCCCTAGTTTAGTGATGTATAATATAAATATGATGTATAACCACGAGCTCAAATATGTAAATTGTAAACATTGTACATTGTATTAATAATAAAATAAAATGTAACATGAGTTGCAGATGGACATGGATGAACTAATGGGGACTAAGTTTCCACAAGAGAGGAGAGGGTCGACTAAGAGAGGGTGTAATAAGGTGGTCCAAGGGGAAACTACCCATGTCTATTAATCTCAACCCAGTTTCTAAAATTATTATTAAGTATAAACCTTCTAATTTCTCCTTGAGTCTGTCGGAGCCCCAATCATCAAACACATGTAAGAGGGTGGTTGTGAAAAGTCACATCCCATAGATATGAGAGAATGGAGGCTGAGTAAAATAAACATTGGGGATTTTGACGGTCAACTTGCATGGGGGAAAAGGAAATTCGTATGGGAAAAAAGAGCATTTTTTATAGGTATTTTTTGGGATAACAAGGGAGAATAAAGTATTGGAGCTTGAAGGTAGCCATAATGGGCATCTATGGAA
>SNQJ01S0093480.1:17021-43957 GCA_010110895.2 Picea sitchensis
TATTTTTTTAATACCTTATATTTAATGGGCGCTACATAGTAAGATAAACAATAAAGTCAATAAATAATTATAATAATAAATCTTATCTAATTTTAATTTTTCTATAAGTCAAAATTATTATGCGAGGAGAGACCCTTTTTGAAACTACAGAAACCCTTAGCCATCGATTCTAAATTTTCAAAGTGTGGTTATTTAAGCTAAGAGCATTTGACTTTGTTCAATACAGGTAAAAAGATTATGCCCCAAAGAGATATTATTTCAAAATACCTGGGCCTTTTTATTTCAAACTTTGTATCAAAACAAAGTGTCATACCTGAAGTGGACCTTCGCATACGCCACGCAAGTTGACAAAATATGATTATGAGGGTCTGCAAAGTCCCCTTAAGTCATCCGCAAATTAGACTACGGACTTGACTTGTTGTTAGACAAACCACAAAGTCTTAGTGCTGTCCATGACACATGCAACCATGGAGTTCTATTCATTATGAACTCTAAGTCACTTCAAACATTGACTTATTAGAATCCATCCCTTAGTAGGACTCTTAAAGTTTCACCATGTGGACGGCGGAAACAAATGGAAGGTCATCACCGTTTGAGTGTTTTTTTTTTTCTCGTGCCCCCATTACTTTAAATAGGGAAGCACTACCCCATTACTTAAAGTTAGTGCATTTGCTGATTATTAATTTTCGAATATAGATATTGAATATTTGGTCCGTATTTTGATATCATTAGTGTTTTTTTTTTCTTAATAAAAATTTATTTCGTGAATCATTTAAGGGATGTTCTTTAAATTTATTAATAACATTTTTATTAGATATATTACATAAAATGATATGAACCAACCAAAAACAAAAAACATGAGTTAGGATAAAATTATAGTAAATCAAATATTTTTTTTTCTCTTTATTAAATAATATATTAATTTTTAGTAGGTTGATTAGTCATAGTTATTAAAGAAAAACTATAACATTTGAGTGAATATGTTAATTATAGTAAATCAAATATTTTTTTTCTCTTTATTAAATAATATATTATTTTTTAGTAGGTTGATTAGTCATAGTTATTAAAGGAAAATCATAACATTTGAATAATATATTATTTTTTTAGTAGGTTGATTAGTCATAGTTATTAAAGGAAAATCATAACATTTGAGTGAGTGATGGTTTGTAAGATCTTCATTCTTACTAGATGAGTCTTGGTCTTAGGCTTTGGGTAATCTGCTAGATGTAGATAGTTAACCTACTAAATGAGTCCTAGAAATACAAGCTCTAGAGAAGTATCTTTAAATTTTATTTCAAAACCTAAAAAATATTTAAGCATAATATCCATAAAAAAAAAACCAATATCCTTTATAATCATCATTCAAATTATCTCTAATAAAATCACATATCTTTAATAACATTTAACCTTAATCTCATACAATTTATTGATTTTATAAAAAATCAAACATTATTTTTTAATCTTTTTATATTAAAAAAATTATAATTATAATTAATCCTAAAATTAGTAATTCATTTGGTAAAATGAAAATGGTGCCGGGAAATCTACCAATGACTAATATTTACAATGAAAATAATCCTCTGCTCCCACGAATGAAATCAATGAAGCCATAAAGTAAATTTGAAAGAGATTAAAAAGAGAACCGTAGAATTTTCCAAATTACCTAGATTCAGGTCAAAATGAAAAGTTTACATAAAGGTGGGGAATGATAAATAAAATTCGCAAATGGAAGAATAAAAGAAAAGAGGTCGCCAGGGCCGGCTCAAAAGAATTTGACGGGAAAGAAACGGCGAGACACTGTGCGTGAGAAACGAGGACAGGAGTGAAGTCGGCGGCCGTCAGCGCCGTCGATGTGCATCGACGGCCGATGCGACGGTCGTTAAGGCAATTAAAGCTGAGTCGTTAAGATTAGTTATGTCCCTGCGCATTAATGGCGATGATTTAGCAGGAAATTAGGCTGCCGAGGGGAGGGCAATCAATACTCATCGAGTCCCTCTCATTACCCTTATCTGGATGCCTGCCCAGTGAAGAAAACATCCAAACGAATCCTAGAAAAATGCACTGTACCAAGGGGTTTATTGCTGCACAGATGTGGGTATGGCGTAGGGCAACGATTTCTTCCATAAATTCCTTTCGCAAAGCCAAGAGTTTGTAACGGAAGAATCCCCCGAAAAAAATCGTCGAGGAGATCTGTAAAACGTTTGAAGAGGGGAATAAATTGTGTTTCTTTTGTTTTTTAGCTTGTGCAGAAGGTGAGCGAAATATCAGCGGGGTCACGAGATCGAACCCTGGAAACCCAGAAAAAAACAAATGTATAGGCGGAGGTTTGCTTTTTTGTCGTGCCTGTTCTTGTGGGCCGTGAATAACGGCGTCCTTGCGGAGGAAGTGCTATTCTAGCGATCGAGCTTTGTCCCTGGTTTCGATTTTTGTCTACGTCGAGGTAATCTCATGAACCGGGATTTTAAGGTTTTTTCAAGGAGCTCTGGGGTTCGATCTCATTTAGATTGTTGAAAATTTGGCGAATCGGACCCGGAATCTGAGACACAGAGAGAGCTTGTTTTGACTTTGTTAAGAAAATTAAATGTTACCGGCCAGCTTGTAATTTTATTTACAGGCGTTAATATGGTTTAAAATTGTTTTTTCTCTAGTCGGTGGAGCTGCGGAATGGAACAAGTTCCGGAAGTGTGTTAGAGCAAGGGCGCTGAGGAATGGAACTCCTCTTCACCGCTTCCAGAGCCAAAGCTACAGTTCGAATCACAGGAAGGCAGCAATCAGCGGTCCAAGCCGCGCTATCGGTTTCCGGTTTTTCCGATCTCACTGCACGGTACCATCGCCCTCCTTCGCTTAGCTTAAATTTCATTTTTCCAGGGTTTGAGAGCTGAATATGCGCGGAAAAGGATTGGAGAAACCCGGCGAAAGCTAAGTCGTTCAACCACAACATCACCAAAGGAATAGCCGTCACCTTCACCGGCTGTCGGAATCCGTGAACTCAGCAATGTCTGGTTCCGGAAGTTCCGGGGACGCTCAGTTTTCGCCATGGTCCGTCCCTCCCATACAATGGACGAGCACAGCGGGCATTGATCAGCGGATGCTCTCCTGCATGGCTCCGAATAAAGAAGCACCTTCTTCTTCATATTCAGGGTTTCATTGCGGCCCGCTACAGTTTTCTTATGATCGCCTGAGAGAGTCCGGCGCAGCCGTTGTTTATGGAAGCAAAAGTGGCGTTGGATTTAACGGCCGCGAGTGCGGCATGCTCCAACACCGCCAGCTTTTGGCCAACGGCCACGGAGGCCTATTCATGGACGGATTTCCGGCAGAAATGGCTAATGTCGCCAAAATGACGACTCAGGAAATTATTGATGCTAAGGCCCTAGCGGCCTCCAAGAGCCACAGCGAAGCCGAACGCCGGCGACGCGAGAGGATCAATACTCATCTCGGCACCCTGCGCAGCCTGCTCCCAAGTACTACTAAAGTGAGCTAATTGACCTTAAAACCATCTTAACTTTATTCTTGTCAGACTTTAAGGTCTTCGAAAAATATCTATCAAGCTGCAAGCGTTGTGAGTTTCTTGAAGTCAAAACTTAAAATTTCTTTGAAACCTGAAACTTTGTCCACCTTAAAATCCTCCCAAACTGGAAAGAAAATGAGCAGTACTTTCTTGTTAAACTGCGAATTTTGCAAGCATCCCGTATTTCTGATGGTAAACTTAAAGATATATTGTAAATCTCTATTAGTATCACCTGGTAAGGTCCTTTTAAATGGCCTAAAGCTGCAACTTTGGAGATTTTGAACTTCTTATAATTCTTTTGAAGCCTGTATTTTGGTTATCCTTTAATGTCCTTCGAAAATTCCGAGTAAACAAAATCGAATTAATAATCTTTTAAGCTTCAAATTTTGCATCCTTTTGGATTAATCGTCCTTCTGGCTGTAACCTTGTTAAGCTTTCAGGTTCTTAGAAAATGCTCAGTAAATAAAACGGAAGCCATCGTCTCTTGTCTGTTAACTTGCAAATTTTTCCGTATTTGCGCACTTACATCCAAACGTTTTGTAAGCCAGTTTTTCTGTGAAGCTTTAAGTTAATTTGACATGGCTTAGTACATATGCCGCATTGATTGTTTATTAAAGCACAAAAGTTCAATATGAGCGTATTAAAAACTTAGGGTTTCAAAAGCGCAGTGAATAAAATCGACAATTCGCTGGTCTGTGAAATTGCATAATTGTTCTATAAGATCAGTATATTTCTAATTGTTAAGCTATGAAATATTTCTGTAGTATTTTCTAGGTTTTATCATCCTCAGAAAATGCACAGGAAATAAACTTGATTCATTGTTTTATTAAGCTGAAGATTTTGAACTTTTAAAAGTTCGGTTTTGCTTGTGCAGACGGACAAAGCTTCTTTGCTCGCCGAGGTAATCGAGCACTTAAAAGATCTCAAACGGCAGGCCCTTGAAATTGCAGAAGAAAGTGCAGTGCCGACGGAAACCGATGAACTTACAGTGGATGCGGTTCCTTCATGCGGCGATGGTAAATCGCTTGTAAAGGCCTCCGTCTGCTGCGACGATCGTCCGGAGCTTCTCTCGGACCTCATAAAGACCCTCGGCACTCTAGGACTTTGCACGATCAAAGCCGAAATCACGACCCTAGGGGGCAGGGTCAAGCACGAATTACTGATCGATTCATCAAAGGAAGATAACACCGACTACGGTCCTCCATCCATCAGCTGCGTCCACGACGCTCTCAAAGCTGTAATGGAAAGGCAAAATTCTGAAGGATCCACGACCGCAAACAAACGGCAACGTCTCAATCCTTTCAGCTCCATTCATCATATTCATGACGGCAGGTCCATCTGAGTCTTTTCTTTACCTTTACTAGTTCCATAAAATATCTATCTGTAAGCAACAGAGTTTTGGTTTTGTTGGACGGCCAGAATGAGCATGCAAAACAGCATTTGCTGGTGTGTACTTGTGAATTTCGTAGCAAGGCTAGTGCGTTTGTTTTCATGTATATTCATCGAAGAATATTTTCCTTAGTGTATAAGAAAATAGAAACTGTTCCAACGCAGCGTAATGTTCAATATTGTTGCTTCATTTTCAGAACTGTGAATTCCCTTGCTGACGGATGAGCTCCTGCTGTGTTTGTTGCACACACCTATAATCTACAGCCGCGTATACTTATTACGAACAAGGAACTGTAACTTGAACAGTATTGGAAACCATATTCGATATGATCTTTGCAATCTAGATCTGTTAGTATGTGGTAATGCTTAAAGCCTGTGACACGCTTATTCTGTCGTATGATTTGTACAGGGTAATGCTAAGTGGTAAATGGCAAATAATGAGTTATTACATGGTTGAATGTTATAAAGTGGTTGGCAACAATGAAAGATATACTGTGAGAAAGATTAAAGTCCACCGCTTGTACTTTTTGCATTGTTTTTGGTCCTTAGCCATTTCATGTAGTTGACTCTGGGATCCTCTTAACTATGATTGCTTATGCTGGCCGGGCGGGCCATTAGAATTTAGCAGTGACTTCAAGTTTTTCTTTACGTATTGAAGTCCTGCTTTGTCCGTTGTCTTCCTCGGATTCTTGTTGGTTTCGCTTATTCGTCTTCAAACATTATGACCTTAAAGTTAAGGTACCAGACCTCTGCATCAATTTTAAACTTATTGGGTATCTGCATTGACTTTAGCATCCTTTTCATAATTCATTTGCTACGTTGAAGTTGAAACTTATGTTTGGGCATCTTTCTCAACTTTAAACTATGACCACAACCTATAAATGATGGAGACTTAACATGGCATTCATTCTATCCTGTACTCTTCAGAATGTTGAGATAGATTTGGCTAAATTACATTATGGTCGACAACGCCTTGGTTTTCTCAACTTTTTCATAAATCCATTTGAAATTTGAAACCTTAGCATCCAATTTCATCCACAACTTTTTCATAATTCATTTTGAAATGTTAGGGGACACTACGTTGAGTTCACAGACCAGTATAAATGTCATTCAATTTTTAATTTCATAGTGCTATATTTAAGGATTAAATTTTTAAAGTTATTAAATAATATCAAAGTAGTGTAATGATTTGAATATTTAATCTATCTAAATATAGATATTTTTATATTTTTGGGTTTTAAATTTTTTTCAACTTATAATTTTTTTTTAGGAAATATTTAATAAATAGATCCACTTAATTTAGTGTATTTAAGTGTTTATGTTAGTAAGTATCATTATATTGTTAATTAAATTATTATTTATTAAAATATTTAATTTTAAATTTTTAAATATTTAAATAAATTTTGATTAATATAAACATTTTAATAGAATTGTTAAAAAAGTGAAAACAAGAGTTATGTGTGAGTTAATGGAAGAATTATTAATATTTATTGAAATACTATAGATAGTAAATAGAAAAGATTAACATTTTGCATTATGGTAGTGTGTTAAGTACTCTACATTGAAAGATTAACATAAGTAGGAGCACCTTCTAGGCTTCCATTCATTTGAAGGCTTAGAGTACCCATTTAACATACAATTTGGACTTGAGTATGAGTTTTGATGATTCCTATTCTATCCTAGTGTTTATGAGTCCAACAAAAAATTCAATTAAATCTATGAAAGTCCTTACCACATTCTATATTTTTCCAAAGAAAGATTCAAATAGTTTTTTTCTAGTCCTTGTCAACATTAGTCTAGGGAACCCTTTGGAGTTGTAAACATAGGTCATAACAAAACACTTAGTGTAGTGTTCAAACTCGACAATGAAGGGTAAGGGATTAGGTAGCTATTTTTTTATGTTTTTTCACCCTTAGAATAATTATTTCCATAATTCCTTAGTTTACTCCCGAAAGAAGGGAAAAGGGATGCCAATAAATTTAAATATTTTCCTCCATTAGATCTAAGACCACTTTTAGCATGATAGTAATTCGGGTGCCATAGGATCTTTTCCTTTCCATTTAACTTTGGACCTAGATATTGTACATAATGTCTAGAGGCACCCTATGATATTACTAGCTAACTCTTTCTCCTCAACAATAGCGACGAAGGAGTAATCGATGAAATCCCCATTAAGAAGTTTCCCAAATTCAAGGTTGGGGAGAGGAATCCTCTTAATCAACCCTTGTCCCACATTGTGGGAAATCAAATATTTAGGTGCCATCACATGTAGGATAGGTGCCAAAGGATATCCTTAGTGAATTGACCTAAATAGGGGTCCACCTCATCTAATTTTCATATGCTATTGTAGAGGCATGGTGATGCTTCTACCAACAAAGTTTCATTTACATTTGGAAAGAAGGGACCAAATCCAAAAGAAAAAAGCATGTCCAATATGAAAGGTTGTTCAAACCTATCATAAAAAAATTCAAAGTCAATTTTAATAAAGAGAGTATTGAGGCATAAGCACCTATCCCACTCTATTCCTTCCTAGACCACTACTATATTATCTATAATGAACCACCTTGTAATGAAGCTACATTACTATGGAAAAATATTCTCATGTAGAATGTATTTTACCCTCTTGAACATGACATGTTTAGGAGCGTGATAGATCTTGAACTAGTGATAAACTGAAGGTCCCTATGTTGGGAGGAAGTGAATAATTCATTTGTTTATAACCCTCAATATTGCTTTTCTTCTAATAGTCTCATAAAGTTCCCTAAGTCATGTTTTAGAAGTCACATGAAACTTACTCATCTAATTTAGAATTTTTTTCTTTAACCATATTTAACTAGGCATTTGTCAACTCATCCAAATCCAATGAATTTCAATGCATAACATGTTTTAGTATTCTAAGAGTTTATGACATACCATATATAAAGAGGTCTAAATAGGTTTTCATAGATTCCACATATTCTCAATAAGGACAAAGCATTTTTCATAGGAACCAAATTCTTTTTTAAATCTTGTTAAGTAAGTCTCATATTCAAGGTTTTTACTACATAGATTTTCTTCATATTCTTTTGAAGCCAAATATTTCAAGAATGTTGTCATATGTTGCTTGCTAGTCTTGAGATAATATAGAACTTGGATCACAATTGGGCTCCACTGCTTCTTCAAATTCCATTTATTTGTATATGGCATTGACATTCAAAGAACATACCCATAAAATCTTGATTGAAGGGATAAAATTAAAGTCTTGACTAATCTATTCATGCTCATCTTTGAATGACTTATGTCATTTTTTCAAAATTGAGGTGAGTTGATTGTCAGAACCCATTAAGAATAAAGAGGTGTGATTGATGAAATCATCCCACCATTAGATCTAGACAGTTTTTCTTCTCAATCTTAGAACAATAATCCATATTATTTTGATACAATTAAGATAACTTTGATTCATCAAGTGGGAAACATTCATAATGTAGTGATCCTTAAACATACACATTTTAACAACTCTCCAAAACATGGAGAAATATATATGTTGACAAAATAACAATGTAGCCTCCATCAACACTTGAATATGCTTAATAGCCCCACAATCAAAGGAAAACAATGATTTATTCATAAAGCTCACATTATTAAGACTTGTAAGGAACCCCTCAATTCCTTTACATGAAAATTTCTAGGTAAACTAATCCTTCTCTATTTAATTCCCTTTAAATGTGTTGGGGTCATACAGATCAAGAATAAATTTAAAGGAAAAAAGAAACTTCGTTATCTCCTTATAAGACATGTTTTCTTGAACATCCCCAAATATGAGCCAAATGTGTTGGGGTCATACAGATCAAGAATAAATTTAAAGGAAAAAAGAAACTTCGTTATCTCCTTATAAGACATGTTTTCTTGAACATCCCCAAATATGAGCCAAAAGGATTTTAAGAGTTCATTAGACTTCCACCTCTAGAAGTTTTCCCTTTCTCATGCATCAATGGCCACATAAATATTTTCTATGCCCACCATGCATCATCTAGATTCAACATGATCCAAAATAATTTCTATTTGGGAGTTTTGGTCAGACTTCCACCTCTATAAGTTTTCCCTTTCTCATGCATCAATGGCCACATAAATATTTTCTATGCCCACTATGCATCATATAGATTTAACATAATCCAAACTAATTTCTATTTAGGAGTTTTGGTCCAATCCATAACAACAACAAGGATCTAGGGAGAAGCAAGGGTCACTACATCTCTCATTCATTCATCATTGGTGGAATTAAATAAGATTGTGTTCCAACCATTTATCTTCAAAAGAGAATACACGATTATATATATATATATATATATATATATATATATATATATATATATATAATCTTGTATTCTCTTGCAGAGATAAACAATATATAGATAGATAGATAGATGATTGTTTTGGTATCATGGTTATTTCTCTTTGTACTGAATTATCACTTGATTGGTTATTTTTCTTTATACTGAATTATCACTTGATATATGTATTGTGTAGGCGAGACTATATAGAACTGTCATAGTATTTTGAATACATACTATCTTAGGAACTGGATGATATGCTTGGTCTACTCTTCAGGTCAGTATTTTGATGATGTGAATGAAATTATACTTAATATAATTTTCGAGAGAATTTTCTACTGGAAAAAAAAGGTAGAAAAATAATATAAGTATTATCCAAAGCACATTATCACTCATCCCAATCATAACATCTAAGGAGATTAAGGTTAACAAGGCTTGAGGTTAGATGATATCAATAATCATGCATGTAGAAAAATTTGGGTTTCCTCTAAAAACATTCCAAGTTCAAATAATCTTGGGATTTCAAGAAGGGGGAAGGGAGCAAGGATTAGTGTTACCACATAAAGGGGCAATGTTTTTGTGAAAGTAATGTGACAAGTTATTTAAACATATTATCTCCCACCTTAATCAATATACAATCTTTGATATCTTTAGATATGACAACTTTAATGTGAACACTCTTATTAGGATTAAAGAACCTTTTTTGGCTCATAGAAGATCAATCTCCCCAGAGGCATGAACATGAAATCAAGAATGACCAAACTTACGGTATGTCATGAAACTTCACTCACACATGACAAAAAAATATAAACTCTTTATTCATTCAAGAATTTCTCGATCCAACCTAAAAACACAACAATGTTATTCCTACAACCTCTAGGACCAAAAAAGGAAATAAATGCACATCCAAACTCTTTTAGAAAGAAAATGGGAAAACACCTTTAGTTAGACTCATAAAACTTTAAAAATTCAATATATGTGACTCTTAAACCATCTTCATTCATGCCCAAAGCATGATTTCTAGAGGAATATGACCAATAAAGCACCTTAAGGGTGTGCATCATTTATATTCCTTATAGAAATATCAATACGAATTTCATCATGATCATTATTATGTGATACATAAGGGGGATGAGTTTTGGGAGCCTCTTTGAAGAGTTATTCACTAGATATAGAATTGCTATGGATAATTAGAATATAATTCAAATCAAATGACTTATCTTCAATCCCTAATTGAGCTATTAAAGATTTGATGAGAAACTTTTTTAATAATAAACAAACATATTAGCTAATAAAAATGAATAACTATAATACCCAAAAAAATATAATAGTAATAAGAAAGTGTATACTAAACACTTTAATTTTTAAATTATATATATATATATATATATTCACACAAACACACTAATAAAATTCTATGCAAAATGATTATATAATACAAAATTAATTTATTTTAATAAATTAATTATATATTAGATTATAAACTCATGTCCACATTAATATGATATAGATTATATTTTTCATATGTATATAAAATTTAAACATAAATATATATAAAATGAAAACCCACGTCATCTATATTCAAAATTATTAATATAACTTACCCTACCTATAATCTTAGGTAAATATCATAGACACTTATTCAAAATCATGCCTAAGCTCAGCGGTATCATTTTACTATTTAGTTTTTGTTCCAATTGTCCATATTTTCCTATTTTCCTTTTGGACTAATGAAATATAATTCCACCATCCATATTGATGATGGTTTATGGAAGTCCATAGTACATTTTATATGTACTTTGAATGTATTGTTTGAAACATCTCGAATTTCATAATACTAAAGGTAGATTTTGTAATATTATATATTCTAGCATTATCGAATTCAATTTAAAAGTGATATATCGTATAAAATAAATCATTCTATGCTCACGAGTATTTTGAAGGTTGTCGTTTTCTTTCACGCGTCTCCAATGATGTTAGTACCAATGGTCCGGTGTTGTTATGTAATTTGTTAGAGGTTTATGTTTTTCATACCATGACGATAATTATTACATAGACAACTATCATTGTGGATACAATGTCACATCTTTTCATGTCCTAGGTTTTATAAACTATACACATGGTTTTGAATTATATATATATATATATATTTTTTTTTAATTTTTTGTTGGAATGGAGTTTTTTTTTATTGTAATTAACTATTTGTTTATATATACATCTTAGATATTTAAATGAAAAAATGTGCTAAGCTACATGGTATGTCTAAGGCAATAGTGTTTGATAGAGATCTCCGGGTCACTTCTAATTTTTGGAAAGGATTATTTAAAGGTGAGGGGAATGTAATACCTCTATTTTGATCTTCAGATTCTAAATGTATATGTAGATAGATACTTAGGTTGGTGATCCAATATGTTTTGGGTCAAAGTTCCTATATATTGAAAGGTTGGAGAGCCTAGTAATGTAAAAGGTACAAACATTCACATATATTATTAAAAAGAAAATCACGATTGCAAACCAAAGGACGAAAGAGTATTAGGGGATAGTACTCCACAAGAGGGAAAGGTAAGGGGCTAGGAAGCCCAAAAAGGGGCTAATGCCAAAAATAATATAATATTCCAAGCAAAATTTACATGAGCATTTTATCCTAAGTTTTGAAAAAGTTCCAAAGTGGTTCTTTGAGTGCCACATGGCAAGTTAAGTCCATGTATACTTAAACCTTGTTTTCAATGGAAAA
The DNA here is from genome assembly GCA_010110895.2 of Picea sitchensis. Lineage (NCBI taxonomy): Eukaryota > Viridiplantae > Streptophyta > Pinopsida > Pinales > Pinaceae > Picea > Picea sitchensis. The sequence goes on from SNQJ01S0093480.1 coordinate 28,963, forward strand.
TCATTCATTCCATTCCATTTTGATTCTAGTTTGATCTTAGTCTGAACCATTATGATTCCACACTTTACCATTCCTTGCCAGTGTGGCATGTGCCTATGGAATTCATGTTGGAGGGTGAGCTATGAAATCTCTGTAACCCTATTGTTTCTATGAATCCCTAGAATTATAGGTGAGTTCTGTCAGGGATTCAATGCACAATTCTCTTCAGGTTTCCTTGAAGAAGGATGGGGCCTTGGGGTGAGAATTGTTTGGGTGGTTTCCCCAAGGTGTGAAGCTTGGAGAGTGCCTAGATATGCTTGAGTGCAGCTGGAGTTTCTAGATAGTAGAGTCAAAGTTCTCTAAGACTTCTTGGTCGACTTGTGATGGGGCCCCGGAAGGGAAGTGGGATAGCCCAAGAGACTGGGATGTAGAGAAGGGGGTACACTTCCTTAGGCTGTGCAGGTTGATAGGAATTAAAGGTTGTAGGTTGGAGATGTTGCTGAAGTTTGGTGCCTTGGTTAGAAAACACATGTATTGTTTGCAAAACCATAGTTGGATTTAGGTAAGCCTTTTCCATGGTGGAGTCATAGCCCCTACTCGGGGGTGACCTGTTGTTGAGAGAATTGGAGTAGTAGAGTCTATGGTTGGGAGGAATGTCTGAGGTCTGCAACCAATTGGTGTTATTTACACAAGATAAGTGTTATGAATATGGTTTTATGAGCTTAATTCTATGTTTTATCTTTTGTACATTTTATTTTTATGATTTATATCTAATTATGATTTTTTTAAATTGTTTTTATCGTTATGTTATATGTTTCATTTCCTGGTAGTGTGCATATGCATTCATAACATGGCATCATTATGATACTAGGGGTACCTTGTTGAGAAATTATACCTGGTAAAGTGACATGGACATATAACTAATGGTATTCAAGTTCTTAAAGTATAGTAAATTCAAGCCAGGTTTTAAGAAATTTGAATATACAGTGAAGTCAAAGAAGTAGTTGTAATAACATGATTCAACATGGAGTCAGTTGTGTTACAATGTGGTATCAGAGTATAGTTAATGTAAAAATTGTGAAACTCAAAAGTACMTGTACTCTAAATAGTGAACTGATGGTATTGGATATGTTACAATGKTCTATACCATACTTCCTTTCAGAATTGAATATGTAATATCTGATGAGAAACCATGTGTTTTTTAAACTCAATTCCACTTAAACTATACAAACCTATATAAACAATCTCACAAAGAAATATGCATGCTTACTATACTTAACCCATTAGCTCTATACTTATTGATTACAAAATTCAATGGATTTATTGAATGATATTTCTTTTTTGAAGGAAATTTTCGTGGAGAATATTTGGGCGTTTCCTCATATTTTGCATATAGTTGTTAGCATCAATTCATCGACACTAATTATGGTGCTTAATATGATAAAGACATCAAGTGAGGCACACACCAAAGACAACTAGCTTGGGGATCATTCCCGAGACCTCTTGCATGAAGCTCAAAGAACTTAAAAGCTCAATCTAGCCCATCACACTTGATGTAATATATCATATATTAATATATCTCATATTATGTCAATAAAAATTGATTCAATACAAAAAAATAGAAATTTACCACACTTCATATAGATTTGATTCAAAATGCATTTTGATATTCAAAATTGTACAAATTTTAATGAGTCTACTTAAAAGTCGAGGAAAATATCCAGTTGCGTTGTATCTCAATTGAACAACCACACACACACACACACACATTATTTCTAAGGTGGAAAAACTTATCATAACGTGTCAACCGATAGTGAGGAAAACCATTATTGGTTGTTGTCCATGAATGCGAGCTAACTCATCACTTTTATTCAAGGAAAACAACACCTCTTGAAGTAAATCATAGGTGATTTGTGAGGGGGCATACTTCTACTCTTGCCAGATCTTGGGATATTAACTTGCTTCCTTACATCCAATGAAGATGGGTTCTTAGCCAATCAGAAACAATTTTAGATCTTACTCTAGGACCAAAAGACAATTTCAACTTAGTATTCACATAAAACCAATATCCCTTGTGGTCATCACTATGACTATCTCTAGTGAGATCATGTGCTTTATAATAACATTTAGCCTTAATCCCATACATAAAACTTTTATTATAATTTAACCTCTTCAATTTTACAATAAAACTTCTATAATGTATTAAATAATGTAGATTTTCACAGTTCCTCATAATRCTAATTTTATAATTCTGGAAATAAAACTCAAAAATTCTATAACATATACAAAGTAATATTTTCAATATAATATCAAAACCTTTTTCAACATGAAAATAATCAATAAATATAAAATAGTCAATAAGATTTTTATCATCTAAACCCMMAAAAAAAATACAACCAAGGATATATAAAATCTTTATCATCTAACAAATAAGCTTTTTCAAGAGATTTTATTCTAGTTTTAAGAAATGTGGCATGCCAACCTATCCACACTCAGGATAGGTCTTTTCCATAAGAGCTTATATGTGAGTGAAACCTTTACAAACCAATAACAAATACAAGATGCACAAAATGATAAACTAATAACCAAGCAAAGATTCACAACTTTGAATAAAAATATAAAAATCTCCACTATTTGAAAGTATTTCACCCACTATCCTTTGATAAACCAATAACTAAGCAAAGTAAAGATGTACAAAGCTCTTGATAAACCAATAACTAAGAAAAGATTCACCACTTGAATAAAAATCTAAAAAACCATAGTATCTAAAGCTATTTCACCTACTTCACATGTAAATCTGAACAACTCCAACATCCATTCATCTTTTATAAAAAAAAATATAAAAAACACATTATGTAGTCTTGAAATATTAAAAGATGACAGGTTTTTAAGGCCACTAAAACCCTATCGTGATCTAAAGTTATCAAGACCTTGACATTATCTAAAACTTTTAAGATAGTTGATGGAAAGATTATTTTGGCTTTATGTAAAAGATGAGTTCGTTCAACTATTATATAACGAATAAAAATTGCTCAACTTGTCAAAACGCATGCTTTGTCACAGTTACAACCTTTTCTTTATAATATCTTTTAGGTATGGATTACTTGACTTATAACTAAAAAGCATTTGATAAAGAGATAAAGCAACATGGTGATGCATAATACATGTCAGACATATGGGGGAGATTATATTTAATAACATTTATAGAGATGATAGATTAAGGTTTGTTTAAAGCCACCTTTTTTTGTTTGATAAGTTGTATTTATCCATTTTTTTAAATGAGATAATGTGCAATCATTTCTATTTATTGCAGTACGCTCTTACTATCATTCCCTCTTTCCATCTCTTTATAGTGTTTATTTATTAATATTATTTCCATAGATATATATACACATCATGATGCATATATTGATTTGATTGTAAAGGTGTGGTCAAATCAATTAAAGTGATCATGGATCTTTAGTGGAATTTGTTTCGATTGCATTTGGAAGTTGTAGAGGTTATGGGTGAGACAAACATAAGTTTGATCATGTTAGATTACACTTGTGAAGAAATTATTCAAATTGTAATGGTGGGATAGTCTTTCAAAACTCAAGGAGATGATATACTATGGGGATTCAAGAAGATTTGGTGTCATGACTAATAGTATATGGAGATTCAAGAAGATGTGATGTCATGAATTATTGTTTGGTTTACTGTTTCGTTAGTAAATTCAAAGGAAAGTTTATGGTTATGGTTATGATTCGATGAATAAAGACATTATATGGTTATGATTCCATGTTTAAATTTAGTTAATTATAATTTTTTTAGTGGTTATTAAATTGTAATAACTTTTACTTAATTGTAATGATTTTTTAAAAATAAAAGCAAATTCAAATTGATTAAAGAGATTTAATGTCAAAAATATTTAAAATCAAATTAATTCATTTTTTAATTAAAATTAAATTTATGTTTTTTTTAATTTTTAATTTTTTTAAGGAAAATCCCACATGGAAATTCAAAGAATGCTTTTTTATATTTGTTGATGGCATCTTGAGTAAAGTCATCAAACTAGTGTGCATCATCCAAGGGAATTGAAATTGGGTAGATGTCGACATAGAATGAGCCAAATGCCCAACACCATTACCAATAAACAATTGAGCTAACCCCTTTGGGTTGAGACATACCTATTTTATGTCATTGTCTAATTTAGTATTTGAATTTAACTGCTCCTATAAGCTTGAAATGAATTGATCTAATGAGGTTGGTCATTTTGATTAGTTAAAATGGGACATGGTTCATGCATCATTGATTTTCTCTATACCAATAATATCAAAAGTTATATTTCATATATTGGAATTCAAAAGCACCCGAATCTTAAATGAAAGGAGTCAAGGGAGTTTTAATTAAATAATTCATAAGGGACAATATTTGCTAAGGTTTTGCAAATGAGGTAGCAAGTTAAGTGGGCTTGACTATAGTGAAAAGTCCATGGTTAAGTGTGCTTGATCCATAATAGTCATGAGATCTTCATGGGAAGTCATAGTTACTAGGGGAAACTCTCAAAAGTGATGATTGATGCTACATGATTCACTTCACTAGTATCAATCCCATTTCTTCACCCTAATGAGTATCACTCGATGCAATGAGTGTTGCATGGGATATTCAAACTCATGAGAAGTTGGTCACTTTGATTAGCTCTCATGGGACATGGGTAATGCACTATTAACTTTGTATGTGTAGATAATATCAGAATGGATATCTCATATGTCAAAATATCATAGCCCCCCAAAGATTAAATAAAAAATGTCAATGAATTTTTAACTGAATAGTTTGTAAGACACAATTCTTGCTAAGCATTTTCAAATGGGGTAGCCAACTAACTAGGTTTGACTACAGGGAAATACTCCATGAAAAGCACACTCAAGGCAAGGTATTCTTGGGATGGGTGATCCTGGAAGTTCTAGTATCAGGTGCAAGTCTTGGAGGTGATGTTTAATGTTGTATGATTCATTTCACTAGTTATAATCCCATGTCTTCACCCTTATGAGAATCACCCAATGCAATGAGTCCTATGTGGGATATTCAAACTCACGAGAATTTGCTAATTTTGATTAGTTCTTATAGGACATGGATCATGCATTAATGACTTTCTCTATGCAAATAATCTCAAAAATGATATCTCCTATGTTGGACTATAGAAGTCCCCCAAAGATTAAATAAAAAGAGTTAAGGAACCTCTAAATGAAAAGTTCATAAGGTACAATATTTGCTAAGGTTTTACAAATGGGGTCACAAGATAAGTGGGAATGAGTATAGGAAAAATTCCATGGTTAGTGTGGGTGAGCCAGAGTAATCTTGGGATCAATGACCTTATTGGGAAGTCCTATTTACTAGGTGCAAGCCTCAGAGGTGATGATTGATGCTATACAATTAATTTCTCTAGCTTCAATACCAAGACTTCGCCCTTATGAGAATCAACCAATGCAATGATTACTAAGTGGGATATTAAAATTCATGAGAGCTTGGTCACTTTTATTAGCTCTCATGGGACATGGGTCATTCATTAATGAATTTACCTATGCAGGCATGCCCAAATTGACATCTCATATGATAGACTACAAATGTCTATTGAAACTTAAATAAAAATGGTCAAGGTATCTCTAAATGAAAATTTCATAAGGTATAATTATTTATAATTTTTTGTAAATGGGGTAGCAATCTATATGGGATCGACTATGGCATAATCCTCAATGATTAATCATGTTTGAGGTAGAGTAATCTTGGTATGGATGATATTCTTATGAACTCTTGGTTATTAGGTGCAAGTTTTGGAAGAGATGATGGATGCTATGTGGTTCATTTCACTACTCTCAATCCCACTTCTTCACCCTTATGAGAATCACCCAATGTAATGAGTGTTAAGTGGGCCATTTAAATTCATGTGAAATTGTGCATTCTAATAATATCTCAAGGGATATGGATTATGACTTAATGAATTTATCTTTGTAAATAATCCCCAAAATCATATCTCTAATAATATATGATTCCGTGTCATTGTCTTAGTAATAAAACTATTGGTTCAAATATTTTAATTTAAAAACCTTAATTATATTAATAAATAGCATAATAAGTAATTTATTGACCCAAATATTTTTAATGTCAAAATTATAATGATATTTAATATATAAATAAGTAAACAAATAATCAAATATTCTAATTGAAAAATAATAATTACCTTAATGAATTTTAAATCAATCCCATAACATTGAATCTTGCATTTAAAAGTTGTTGAGACCTCAATAGCCCCCCAAGATTTTACCAAAACTTGGGGTCCCATCCTTTCTTTTGGGTTTATCTTTGATCTAATTTCTTCATTATCTTCCAACTTCATCTCTTTCCATTATTTTGAAATGATATGGATTTATGAGGGCATGAAATAAAACAAAGAAATATGATAGAAACATAGAGATACATTAATAATCAATTTCTATTAATGAACACAATATGTAGGAGCTTAAAAAATGCAGAGTGAAACAAAATTGCTATAACGGTGGTAGATTATCTTTAAGAAGAGATGTGACAACTATGCGCATTCACAAGAAGATGATTACAATAAGGCTAACAAGGAATTTTAACATAAAGAATCAATGAGAAAACCATAAACATCCAAAACCCTAACCCCAAAATATGAAACGCCAAAAGGTTTGTGGGCCCCAATGTGGTTAGTTGATACGTCAACTTCTCGGGGAATTAATTTTCCATATGATCTCCACTTGGGGCCCTCGGTAACCCATTAGAAAGTTCTATCCAAGTACACATTTTGAATGGCCTAGTATATGCCTTTGGCTAAATAATGGGTGCTTCGAGGAGAAAAAAAAACATCGTTTAGGGCCTCAAAATGGGCCCAAAAGTTCAAGACCCGAAAAGACTGTAGAAAAGAAACCAAGATGGAAACTATATTTTGAGCTAGTGGGATAGGTGGGTGGCCATGGATGTCGACCTGGATCATTCCTCCTCCCTTAGGAAGCAATGGTCTCCATTGTGTCAAGTTCCCTCGGGATATCAAGAAACTTTTGTTGAATCTGAACCTTGGTGAGCCTCTTGCCTTGCTGAAGTAGCTTTCTTTCTTGTATTTGGAATTAGCCTATTGAAGGATGTCATCAACCTATTGCTCAAGGGGATGGATCGATTCAACAAATTTGGATGCATGATCTACCTTGGTTTGGGTGTGGAAGGACTATGTTGGTGAAGATGCACCAAGAAGAGATATATTAATGGGGGCTAATGGTTAGAACCCAAAGAACATCTGGAAAGGACTATGGCCAATAGAGATATGTTGAACATATGGAAGACTCTCTTTCTATGAAAGGGGAATTTTTTATATTAGACCATTGGGTAAGGGAGGACTAGGCACCAAGTAAATGGAATTATTGAATTGAAAGTGCAGAGAAACCCCTGCAGGTGAAAAATTATCTTTGTGCCCATCTACAATATTCTCTAAATAATTCTGTTGTACAAAAATGTTTTTGGCCGAGGATGTGTTGGTCACAGTGACCTTTTTTTCACCTTTTGATTGGATTATGAAGAGGGGAAACTTTTTTATCTGAGAGATTACTTTGCAGAATTATTTTTCCAAGATCAATGAAATGGAAGTAGTCAGAACTACCTCCATTATTCTGTAGAGATGAACCTCTAGAGTAACATTGACACTATGGGTTCAAGACTCATAAACAACATGGAGTTTCCACATATATGGCTAGCCTAAAATAACATTGCAAAATTCAAGTGGGGAAACATCATGTAATGCATCATCCTTGAAGGGATTGATGCCATAAGACATTCATCATTGTTGGATAACATGAAGGTCATGTTCCCTACTCATCCATCTAATGGTGTATGGTTGGGGATGTGGCATTGTTGACAATGTCATTATTTTGATGACCTCCACTAAGATCAGGTTCTTCTAACTCCCATTTTCAACAATGAAATGCACTGGGGTCCCCTTTACCAAGATCTGTGAATGGAAGAGATGATCCCCCTCCTTGGGATCTTTTGGTTCTTCTGGTTGTCTTGTTGTGGGCACGATGGTAGTAGTGGGTTCTGCATCAATGATGTGTTTTCATTTATTGTTCTTTGAAGAAGAGTTAGAGTTAGGTTCTGATTATTTTTCTTTAAGATCAACCACCAATGAATGTTTCAAGCGACATTCATCAGTGTTTTTTGCTAGGAGATTTTTTGGAACTCACACCAATTTACAGTGTCCTTCATATTCTGATTACCCTTATTTTCTTGTGTCTTGGACTGGTTGTCTTGAGGTTGGTTTTTATGTGGGTTAGGGTTGTCTTTATCATAATTTTATTGTTTCATATTTATAGATCCAAAATATCACTTATTCTGCTACTTAAATTTCTGCTCGATTTTAAAAACAAATCAATAAGTGGCTCCTAGTGACGATATGTCTAGAAACTCCATTTATGTTTGGATGTACCTATGTAGACAACCACGGTATTTTATAACCAGACGGTTCTCGGAGTCTTTGATACCTAGATTGGTGCACAAGGTATGGAAGGTATTTACAAATCTGACATTGTTTACTCCCTCTCGTGACACAGTTTGTTCCATCTCATTTATTAGTTGTCATAGTTTACAACAGGGTGATATTATTCCTTAATGACATCCATAAAAGAGTCCCAAGTGGGTTCGAACTCAAACATTCTAGACTATTTTATGGAATTTTTGTCACAATAAGTCTCCCACCAATTTTTGACATGGGGGACAACCTTAAGGAGTGAAAAGGTGATATTTTCCCTATCAGAGAAATTGTGGACAAAGAAATAAACTTCTAGAATATTTAATCATTTTTCCAAGGAATCTTCATCTATTTGACCTTTAAATATAAGAATATAAAAATTAACCTATACCTTGAAAGGGGCGGCCCCTCCAAAGCGGCTAGTTGACAAAGACACATTTGTTGTTGTCAACAGTCGTCGAAGGATTTGGGAAACATTTTCCATCATCTCATCCCTCTATCGTGTGAGGGATTCCTCGAGAAACAATTGAATATGATCTCTTGCTCCCTTGTCTCTCTTTTCTTTCTGCCATGGGAGGTCGTCGAGATTGGTGAGGATGGTATTTTAGAGGTTCAAGTAGTTCGAGTCCCAACTCCTTATACCTTGACCTCATTGGGGACATGCATAGAGAAACATATAAAGAGAATACCACTCTGATACCATTGATCTGCATTTATGAGGGGACAAAATAAAAAAACAAAAGTTTGACAGAAACATAGAGATACAGTAATAATCAATTTATATTAATGAACAAAATATCTAGGAACTGTAAAAATGCAGAGTGAAATGAACTCTCTATAATGGTGGTATCTTATCTTTGAGAAGAGATGTGAAGACTATGTGGATTTGTAAGAAGATTATTACAATGAGGTTGAAAATGATTTTTAACATAAAGAATCAATGAGAAAACCCTAAACATCCAAAAACCTAACCCCAGAAGATGAAATGCCAAAAATTTTGTGGGCCCCAATGTGGTTAGTTGATACGTCAACTTCTCGGGGGTGTTAATTTTGCAAATAATCTTTGTTTGGGGTGCTCAATAGCCTATCGAAAATTTCTAGCCAAGGAGCACACATTATGAATGTCCCAATATATGCCTTTCGATATCTACTAGGCGCTTTTGGGAGAAAAAAAAACATCGTTTAGGGCCTCAAAATGGCCCTAGAAGTTTAGGACCCGAAAAGACGATTGAAAAATTGCAAATATGGAAATTGTATTTTGAGCCAGTGGAATAGGTGGGTGGCAACCGATGTCCACTTGGATCATGAAATGAGTAGGTTATTTTCTATTATCATGCTTCACACTCTTGGTTATAACATAGCTTATTGTTTTACTTCATTTGATGTTGTTTAAGGGGTTTTATCTTGCTTACTTTTTCATGATTTTTTTCTCCAATTTCAAAATCAGAGCCCTTCTTTCTTGAGTAACTTGCCTCCCTAATTTTCAAATTATGATTGACTTCAATATTGGGTACTTTCCATTCTTTTTGAACCCTTCTACAATTTGTTAATTGGATCGATTGCCAAATCGGACCCTCCTATCACCTCTTCAATTTCTTTTTATCTTTCCCTTGGACTTGGTTAAAACTTTTTGAATTTTTTGAACTTTGATTCTTGCCTCAAAATTTAATGTGGATGTTGGATAGGTGTTTTGGATAAGTTTTGGGATCTGCAACATAAAAATTCAAAGAATAAAAGGAAGTTAGAGGATGGACCAGGGCGCGTGACGAGAGTGAAATTTAAGCATTCAAATCACGTGCTAGAAGGAATTGCGATGGATCAGGGCGTAAAAGGAAGAAAGTAGTTAGGATTTTGGGACATTTTGTCCACATTGTAACATGCTTATCTCTATTTTGATGTAGAAATATGTAAAGGGTTGGGGTAGATAGGGGTTCAAAGAATGAGAAGTTATGGTGCATTAGTCATGAGTTGAGTTTTTGGATAAGTGTTCAGATGTTATGACCGGGGTTTTCGAGAGTAGGCTTGCACTACAACATAATGTCTAGTAATGTTTGGGTAATGTTACTGTTGCGTCTTTTGTAAGCGCAGTGTGTAACTGTAAGAAGATTGTAAATTAATAATATAAGAAGTCAATTGTTGTGGAGATCGCCCAAGTTGGGTGAACCACGTTAAACCCTTATGTTGTGATGTGTTGTTTTGCATGCTATTATGGTTACTGTTACTGTGCAATGATGATAAATGCTTAAGTATGTTGAATGTAGTATTCATATATGATGTTACAATGTCACGTACTGAACTAACTGGTGAATGAATGTATGCCAAGTAAAACAATGTTTCACATAGGGTATGTCACATTATAAGCAACTGTTGATCAATGGAAACTACGCACATGAGTAGATGATTAGTAAAGACACTTTGAGTACCTCACTTCCCCTCATCACTGTAGAACCTTGGTTCCTACAACCCCTCTAGATGCCTTGGGTGAGACTTCACTTGCTTACAGGTGATGCCAAAAGGGTCGATGTCTAAGGGTTTTGTTGGTGTATTGATGATTAACTCTGGGTCTACCCACTGCGTGCCAACAATGGAGAGTTCTTGATGTTCATATTAGGTTCGTTATTTAAATTCAAATTGGACCTACCTTAACATGAATTTATTTGTTCAATCCATTTGTACTCTATGAATTATTGATATGAACTTTGAACTCTTTCTCTCGAACATTGAAGTATTTCCAAAAATATTCTAAGTTCGACTGTTGATCGGTCCATTTTTTCAAATTGGGGCTTATTTCCACTAATTTGCTTGTAACTTGTTGTAATTTATAGATCAAGCCCGATCCCTCAAATCGAGCCTCCTCTTCAAAAGCCTTTGTTTGAATCATGAGCCCTTTCCTTGATTCATTTCTCGATCTCAAGATTCAATCCGGGCCTCTCTCTTTGAATGTTAATAACAATCGGTCTTGATTATTAAATTGGCCCTCTTGTTTTCTAATTCATTTGCACTTAATTTTTTTAAAGATTAGTTTAAATTCTATAAGGCATGGTATCATTTAATGCATTAATGCACTTTTAAAGCATATCTTGAATTTTCCTAGTTTGACGATGTCATATCTCTAATAACCACTATTTTGAACTTGGAGATAAATTTAAATTTTCCCTTTTGGTTATTTCAAATATAAATCTAAAGTTTGAATGTAATTTGTGCATATTTGGAATAGTGGATGTGTCGAACTGGCATTTTTATTCCCTTCGTAACACCTGAAGTTGTAGAGAAATATACGAGCATTACAACATAGGAATATAAACCTATTATTTATCCTCACCTAATAGCTACTTGATATAAAAACCCTCATGTTCACCCAATAGGACATGCTTTTAAAAAGAGCTAGCTACATGGAATTTTATTTCACTTTAGCATTCATTATTTATCCATACTACATTCAAGTTTTTTTAGTTCAAATATAAGTAGTATTTTCTTTCATCCCGATATATTTTTCTTCTCACCCTCATAAAAACATTTTGTGCATATGAGAGCAACATGCATGCATATCTCATTTCATTTTCATTCCCTTATGAATTGATTTCAAAACTATCCTTCAACCTACATAATTTTTTCTTGCTTCATATCTAGTTTGAAGTCATGTATCCACTATGCCGACTTGAATTTGAGTTGTGAATGTGAAGTTAAAATTAAATCTCTGTGTCTACTATGAAAACAAGCACCTTAAGTCAAGGTCAAGATTTTCATCCTTGAAAACTAGTTTTTAATTTAAATCGGTAAGAGGAATTCATTAATTCAATTGAGTTGGTTTTCAGTATAAACCTTCTGTGTCCCATTTTTGTTGCACTAACATGTAGGAGTTTTTACATGGATAAAAATGGATACAAAATAAGGAAGAATGACACACAAGATAAATCAATGGCAAGATAACCTAAAGATTCGATTGAAACAATAGAATATCCTGAAGAAACTGTACCAGTAGTCAAGTAGATAGCCACATGAATAAGGATCATTATTCAAGAAGGAGAATAAACCTATCAATGGAAAACAACTTATCATGGAAACTCCTAAAGACTTTAAATTGCCAATTTATGTAGAAACCTCTTAGAATACTAGAATTGATGGGTCCCACACCTATAATGAACTATTTCATTTGGTTAAATATGGGATGGGGATATGAGAGGATGATGAATTAATAAACAAAAGGGAAGAAGAAGAGTTGGAAATAGCATATAATTTAAAGAAGTATTTCATACACAATGAAAAACCCAGATTCCTAGTGTTACCTTATGTATAATTGATTATATATTCGATATAACACATGGAGGTTAGCAACAAATGTATTTTGAATGACTAGGGAAACTGTGTTATATCATTTGCATCAACTGATTTTCAATCCTACTACTAAATTTCGAAGGTATAAATCTATTTCACTAAGGATGGTTAAGCATCTTTACCCATGACCATAACTATTGTGAAATTCTTTCTTAATGGTATGAGGAGGGTAGAAGTTTTAAATCCATAACTAATAAGCCTTTCCTCACCATAGAGCTCAGGTTAGGATACACATGGACACACTAGCTAGTAAGAGGGATATATGGAGAGAAAGATGCAACTCATGTGAGAATAGGTTGGGTGCCAATTATGTATGACATAAATAAGAGGGGATTTTCTTATAGCTAGGTGTTGATGCCATAACAACCCCCCTTTACTTTAGCTTTTACAAGCGAAAGAAAAGGCCCCCCCTACTAAAATTTTCAATCATATTGCCTAATATTATACTGATGGATACTAATGTTATTTATTTTCCTACCTTGAGGGAGTTGGGTGTTTAATATTGATGGATGGTTGTCTTTGATGGGTGTTGATTATTCCATGATTATTCTTTTCGATCTTATTATTTCAAATGTCTTCATGATTCTTATTGAACTGTTATGGTTTGTTGACATTTGTATGATGAAATTGACATGTTATATTTGGACTTTTAGTTGATTCTTAAGTGTTTGATGATCATATGTGGCTACAAAGTTTGTTGTTCTATTGCATGTATTGAATGAGTTTGTGGTTGATTATTTGTTGATTGACTAATTCAAATTCTGCCTCCTATTGCTGGCATGCTATGCTTAATGTCTTCAAATTTTATATTGTTGCATGTGGATATTAATCTTTTGTTTCGAATTGACACATGTAGTTTTAGGACACTCATCTACAACCACCATGTTATCGCTGAATAAACCTAACACTCTTTTATAAATTGGATTAAAGGTAGGGAATATATTTTTTATGGTATTGGGAAGTCTTATTTTGATCACATGGTTGATCCGATTCTTCTATTTTGTAGTAGCAGGTTTGCAGGGACACTTCATTCAGTGACCACTCCATCCTAGAGAATAATGTGGGGGAATATATTGATCCTTGTCCACAACATTGACCTTGATTCTTTCCAAGATTCTCCTTATCAGGAAGTGAATTACCTTGGCTTACAGTTGCCTCGAGGTCCAAAGCCCTCAAGGCTGTCCGATCCACCTTTCCCACATGCCTGTCCCTGAACATTTTCAAAATGATCTATACTAAGTCCTTTTTGGTCTTACCTATTTCAAAAACCTAGTCCAAAAGCCCATTCATACTCTTGATTGTGAGTCCTTGTCGCACCGTTGCCTGATGCCTATTAGCTATCTATTGCATGCATGGTGGTATGGTGTAAGGACCTTTTCCTTGACCTGGTTGTACTCTTGATCTTCGTAATCTAAGTATGTCAGCCCTATGATATGTGCATCTTGAGTGGACTAACCTATGATGTGCACCTAGTTGGAGTGGATTTCTTTTTTCCAGTCGTCGTTACTTGTGACGCTTTTTTGTCAAATTTAGTGTTGTCTTTTCCCTTTCGTTGTGTTCCCTTCATCGTAGATGAATCACATCATCCTTTATCACCATACAACCCCATTCCTCTCCATGACACCCTATTTCTTAAATCGTACCTTATACACCTTTTTCTAAATTTCGACCCTTAGGTGTTGAACCCTGACCTGCGAAACCTTGACCATCAGAACCTTGAGGGAGGATGGAACCTTGAATTCTGTGATTTGGGATTAATTTTCTAACTTGTAATTTAATTAAATTAAATTTATTTTTTTTGTTTGTACATATTTTTTGTACATATATTTTTATTTTATTTCATTTTTTTTAATTTTTTTTATTTATATTCATTTTTCCCATGGTTTTGAAAAATGAATATACGCGGGCTGTAGTGGGCCAGGTCATAAATAACATAGATCAATGGAGCTCTAGGATGTACATGGTTGATGGTTTGTTCATGATTCACTATTCATTACTGATCCAGGTGGATTTCGGTGGCCACCCACCTTTTCCGACTCGCTCAAAACAGTTTTCTGGCAATTTTGACAATTTACTATTTTTAGCAGGTTTTAACTTCCAGGGCCATTTTGAGGGCCTAAATGAAGGTTTTTTGAGATATAGGTTCTCAATGATATCCAAAGGCATGAT
>SNQJ01S0093481.1:9137-41377 GCA_010110895.2 Picea sitchensis
TAATGTAGGTTTGCTACCAGAAAAGATAAAAATGTCTAATCAATTTTTATAAGCACTTTATTTTATGGTTGTTGTTACTCAAAAGGAAGATGGCATGGACAATATGGTATTTTGACCGACTCAAAAAATTATGCAAAGATATGAAGATGCAATCTTGTCATTTCAATGAAATCTATGCTACGAGAAGGAGAAAAAATTTATCATTCCCATATGCACAATGTTCCAAATTTTTTTCGCACTCATCAATATCAATCATGCAATTTCGCTACTGCAAATGCAAGGATGCCCCCAATCTAATATAAAGCAAGAAATTAAATCTTTTTGTTTCAAAAATTTCACTAAAATCAATAATGAAATTTCTTAAAACAACGAAAACCAAACTAAAAGTTTTCTTTTAAAACGAACTATTCAGAAGAAATTTGATCTTTCCCTAAACAATTCTAAAGAAAACACATGCTTTGTAATTGAAAGACACTCAAAGCAAGAGACTAATCCTTCAAAACAAAACAAAGCAAAAGTGGCTAAAATCAACTCAAAGAATGTCAAGCAGACTGTAAACAGATCAATATAGGCTCCAAAAGTTCAATCCAGCTGATCAAAGCAAAACTGGGCATCAAAAAATAGGACATCCTAATTCCAAACACAAATTTCAAATGGGTTCGCAACCTAGCTATAGGGTGCAGTGCGAACATTAGTGAAGTTCACAGGATAGACACAGGTAGGGTGCGAACACCTCACACTAGATTACACAGTAGGGTGCGAACTCAGATGATTTTCGCAGGCCACTACAGGGCACAGTGCGAGAATGTCTGTAAACACAAAATTTGGAAAAAGGACAAATTTTTTTTAGTGAACTTTCAAAACCAGAGAGTCTTATGGATCTCCCACAGACTCAGAGACCATAAAACAAGCAATCAAAGTAAGGGAAACTAGACTAACTAGGAAACAATCCGTTCCCCAACGGAGTCGCCAATTTTGTTTTAGGATAAATCCATGAGTGTGGACACAAACTGATCTCCCTAGATCCACCTGGATCTATAACAAAACATGACAGAATAATACACTTTCACTAGATCTAGACTATTGAATGAACTACGAGACAAGGATTATGGACATACTTTATGAATGCTTTCCTTAGATATCTGTTGTTCCAAGCTTTTCTCCAATGCTCTTATGATGTTCAGATCACAACAGTACAAACCAATCGAAGTAAAGGCAGATCAATATATTCAATAGCTAGTCTATACATATGATCAAGGAGTTATGTAATAAAGTGACATCATCTTTATGGGAAAGGGACATATTACTGTATTAAATTGATTGAAAGTGAAACTTACAACCTGAGCCTTGATTTCGTATCTCTCCTTTCGATGGCTCCTAGCTCTGACACACACACTTGCTCATGCATGAAGAAAATCAACCACTTTTGATGACCTTGTTGTTGTCTCTAGCTACTGTAGCATCAGTCCTGCATACAGTCTTGCACCAATTCTCCAATCAATATCTTGCTAGCTTGCTGCTTGCTTAACCCTTTCCATGAGCAATCTCCTCAATATATAGGAGAAGATAGATTAGTTACTTGGATAGGAAATGATCCCAAGATATCAGGAAAACCAGTATTTAGATAACCATTCGCTAGCCAACTCATTCTTCTCGAAGATTCCCTTCTAGAAGGCTCGAGAAATTCATCTTTTTCCTCTTTAAGAAGATGTTCGCACCCTGACAATTAGGTACAGTGTGAACCCCTCGCACTCCAGCTTAAAGCAGCCTGCGAGAATCAAGCATTCTCGCAGGAAAATATATAGGTAGCCTGCGAACCTTCTTTAAAAACATGATTTCTGGAAGCAGACAAATGTAACTTTTCTCAGGAAAGTGTTCTTAGTGAAGAGCTTGATTTTCCATCATCATATCATCATCATGACATCATCACGATGACCAAAATTATGGATAACATTTATGCTTAAAACTTGTTTAAGTTCTTGAGCCGACTTGCACAAGAAGTTATAACTAACTTGTTCATTTACAATAACTTTTAGGACCACCAGAGATCATCAATTCAGGTCTTTAATGTTACACCTGGCATCTCCTTTCCTTTCACAAATAAATCACAGTCGTGGATCGATTTCCTTCGTCTCTATGATAACAGAGATCGACACTTCCTTCAAACCATGTAGATATGATCAATGGCATAGAACCATGGGCTTAATGACTTAAGCGATGAATTACATTCTACCCTTTAAAATCTCTTTACCATATGACCAATGGCGTTGACCAAACGCTAGGCAAGATGAGATCTTGAGAATTTAATGATTCAACGGTCATGATTCAATCTCTCGATGAGATGGATGATTGTTGGGACTTCAGGTGTTCACCTTTCAGGTCTTCGTGACTTCCAACATTTCAAATCTACTGAATATGATATCGTCGAACAAATCGGACGGTTCACATTATATCTCGGAACTAGATCAATGGTTATATTTGATCCTTACATCTATTCTTCATTGCTTAATCCAATGGCCATGACTTAATCAAGAAATGAGATGGATGGCCACCTTTTACTCCGTGACTTTGTTTATTATGATTACGCTATCCTTCCACTATATTTTGATCAACGGTTGAGAATGAAACCGAACATCAGATCAATAGTCGATATCTTCCTCGGGTCTCTCGACCTCATAGATTTTGAGTTTCAACCCCTTATATCCTCCGTACGTCAATATTCCAGAGATGTTAATATGTTGGTGCATGTCCCTTTCTCAATAAATAGTCGTGATCCTTTCACATCTCTAAGCTTCAAAATTCTCAAGCCTCAACTTTCACGGTAGTATGCTCAACGGTTGGGAATGCTCTTGAGGCGATCCTTCAGATTGGATGACTTATGTCCAACTTGGGACTTCGACGTTCAGGACTTCGGCGGTTTCGAATAGAATCTTCTCCATTTTCCTCCAGAGTGAGCACTTGTTGAGTAAGTCATCAACGATGGATACCACATGTTGTCGGTTAACGTTTCCACTTACACTATCCTTCCACTAAAGTGGATCGAGGGTCGAGAACTCTCACAAGTGATCTTCAGATCGGACTTCTCGTGTCCACTTCAGGTCTTCGACATTCGAAACTTTGGGACTTTGTGAGAGTGTTGGTGGTAAAAATCCCGAAACAAAAATCCCAGAGTGACATAACTTGCTTATGTCACTTCTTGACGTGTCACGAGCTGAGTAGCTGCCATGTGTCACTCTGATTCATGATTTTCACGTACCTGAAATGTTAATTTCAACTTGACACTTGTCATTCTCTGACTGTGCCACGTGTCCTTTTTGACATAGACTGATGAAGTGGTTTTCCACAGTTTCTTGCTGACGTCGACATAGATCTCCTGATGTGACACATGTTCATCTCCTTGATATAATGTCTAGGATAATATCCAAAGGGTATCTCAGATCGACGACTGAGAGCAACTTCATATCTTCTTCCTTTGGGACTTTTGACATTCATTCATGGTAAAACTCCCGAAGCATCTCCTGGAGTGACGTAACTTTCTTATGTGACTTGTTGACATGGCATGAGCCAATTTCCTCTTAACACTTTTCATCATCTGATTATGCGATGTGTATTTACCAACATGGTTTGCTGATGTGGTTTGTCTCATGTCTTTGCTAACATTGTCTGCTGAATAACAACCCTGATCCAATGGTCCTCATGTGTCCTCCAAATACGATGGTCCTTATTCATTTTGGATTTTTGGGCTTCGTGTATTTCAGATCTCAAACTTTCTAGAGCATAACTTCCTCGCTTATTTGTACCCTAAGAGAATGTTATTCATTAATCAGGGTCTTAGTTCAATGGCTCGATCTGTATGGTGTTTCTCTTCTAGTTTATCCTGTCCTTCCACTTTAACACGATCTGACAGATGATAGGCATCGGGTTTGATCTGACGGTTGACACGTATTTGACTAATAAAATTGTCAACCCTTTCATCTTATCCTATCCTTCCACTAAAATGTGATCCACTGGTCATGAAGAAACTTGAAGTAGATCAACGGTCGACGATGATTGTGAAACCACAACTTATGAGTGAGTTAACTCGTCACCCAAACTCTGTAATTGGAACTTGTGCATTGTTGGTGAGTCAACCACAATCGTTGATCTTCAAATCTATAATATCGGACGGTCCTGACTAATTGCTGGATTAGAACAAACACGATATTTAATTCTCCTTTTGAACTATGCAATTAACCCCTCCCGTTGATCTAGAGATTTCACATCTGACGGTCACGATTTAATCTATCTTAATCTGATCATTTGTTGGATCAATCGTATTCGTAGATCTTTGGAGCTATGATATCTGATGATCTAGACCGATTGTGATATTAGAACTAGCAGGTTGTCTAATTCCTCTTTCTCTCCCCACAATTCATCCCTTTCATTGATCTAGCTTGCAGATTGATGGTCACGATCCCCCAGCGATCCTCAAGCCCATAGTCACTCATATGACTGTCATCCATTATATGAGAGGATCACCACCGTCAATTTCCTTGATCGGATGACTATTGAGACTTCTCACATTTTCCTATGCAATGGTTGACTTCTCAATATTTCCATCGATCTCGATGACACTTCTGCAATGTGATTCTTCCTTCTGATCTTTGATCTTCATTTTCTAACCCTCCTAATATTTTATCATAGGATTGTTGATCCTATATTGATCAACGTTAATCACAAATTTATTCATACTGTTTTCTTATTTTGATATACTGTGCAATGTGTTTTTCCTTATGAGCTTTGATCTTCATATTGTTCACTCCTTCTAATATACCATGCAATGTGATTTTCCTTATGAGCTATGATCTTTTCATACTGTTTGACATCTTTTGTTGATTGATATACTATTGACATCAATGAAAATATCATCTCTGGTAGTTCATCATTAACAACAGATCATCACATAGACTATTGGTATCAATGACAATATGTTGAACACTTCATATCTATGTGTTTATTGTATTCATTCTGTTAATCAGTTTGTTCTGCTCCTAAATATGGATCATCTCGAGTAGTCATGGTTCTCAATAAAGAATGTACTTGGTGCATGTGTCTTAATTTTCGCTCTCTCAACAAACTCACAATCAAAGACAAATTTCTCATTCATGTCATTGATGACCTTTTGTATAAATTAAGTGGTGCTCAATAATTTACCAAACTTGATCTCCACTCTGGCTACCACCAAATTTGTATGAAAGAAGAAAACATTCCCAACACTGCATTCATAACTTATGAGGGTCACTATGATTTCTTGGTTATGACATTCGGCCTCAGTAATTATCCCTCCACTTTTCAAAGTCTCGTGAATCATGTCTTTCATCCTTTCCTCCATGTTATCACCAAACAATTTCTCATATAAATATAGACAATGGATGAAGAAATAATCAACACAAATAAAACATACAACCAATAATTACAAGAGGATCACACTCAATTTGGCCATATAATCACGAAAATATGAAAAATGATCGTGAATTTCCATGCACATTCAGAAAATACAGCGTACGTGCACCCACACAAGATAACGCAACGTCAAATGTGCAAAGTGCGTGCTATGCATGGATGACAATCGAGCAACCTGCACAGATGAAAAAACAACACATTAATGATTTTGGTTAGGCCTCAACCACTTATGGGAGAAGTGGATCTCGTCTGTACCTCAAAATATCCCTAAAATTCCTCCTTGGGATCACAAAAAGGACATGAGTTACCTCCAAAGGCCTTTCCATTCACATTTGAAACTAGTTGTGAAATATCTATCCAACCTCCTATAAATAGAGGAGCATTGTATGGAAAAGAAGAATAAGTTTAGTGTAGTGTTATGTTGTTCAAATCTTCTTGGAGAAGCCATTTGTTATCTCAAGAGTAGTTTGAGAAAGTATAGCATAGGGAAACCTTTACACCTCTTGAGAAAAATTTCCATACATTTATTCACCATTTTAAAGTTAGAATAGGAGAGTAGAAGCACTATTTTGAGGGATTCAAGATCTTTCCCTTATGAGGAATAGGGGATTCATAAATCCCACATTTCACCTCTTGGTGTTCTCAATTTCAAAATACCATTTTAGGTTGGATAACCACTCTTTTTATTCAATGTCATGCATCCTTTGTTGATAGTTTTTTAGTTCATGTTTCTTTGTTAATCATTCTCTTGTGTTTTGATATATGTTCCATTGCTTGTAGGTCCATTAACCTGCTAACCATTTTTTTGTGTTGTTTAGCTAGTCCAACTAAGCAATCAAGGGCCCTCTTTTTACTCACCCAAGTGACGAAAGGAACCCAATAGTTTGGTGACCATACTAGGGATTGGAATCCAAATTTATCCTTAAGTAGGATATTAGAGTGGTTATTATCACTTTCTAGTGTTTGCAGGATCCAAAACTGGCCTAACCTACCCTTCAAATGCTTGAATTCAGCCCTGTGCTCACTGAATTCATTTCAAAATTCTCAGCCCACCATTTATCTATGTGTGTACGAGTTTAGGAAGAACAAATGCGTTGACCACACATAACCACACAAATTTTATAATGGAAAACATATGCAGACCATGCAACTATCCGACCCAAACCCACACGAATCCACACAACTATATATTTTTTTTATATTTTTTTCAGTAGCTTAGATCTATTTTATGCACTTCGTAAAAGCCACAAAAAGAAGACTTGGGATTCATTCTTGCATAGATACTTAGTCACACATATACATCTAGGGGGGTTAAAAACAACCATAACATATTTTATTTCCTTGGTTTCCACTTGGATGGATTAAGTATAACATTTGAAATTCTAATAATTGTAAGCTTTCCTTTTACAAAAAATCACATTAAAATATGGACTAGGAGGCTATTTTTCCAATATTGGAGTATACTCTTTCCTCGCACCTTAGTGTGATATTGGAAATAAAAAAAAGAGATTGCATATGAAATCTCCATCTCCCTTTAAAATCAATCTTTTGAGAGGCCATTACCTCTTAGTTTGTTCTTTTTTTGCAACCAAATCAATCATTTTAGGAGAGGCCAAAACCTCTTTAGTTTTCTTTGTTGAAACATAATCTAAAACGTTTGTAAGGGCCCATACATTCCCACATGTGCACAATCTTAGAATAATTTCAAATTTCTAGAGCAAACAACCTAGGAAGTTTATGGATTTTGTGAGGTCCCACACATTCTCACATGTCTACAATCTAGGATAGTTTCAAATATTTCTTAGATTAGATAACATTCTAGGGATATTGAAGCTCAAGAGTAAGGACTCGCATGTCCACCATGCTAGTTACCTAGGGATTTTTCAATTTTTTCAAGGATTGTTTTTGAAACTTAGTAAGTTAGAAGTAAGCAAGATTTCTAAATGACCAAGTGATGTCCACATGTTAAAACTTTTCTCACTAACTTATTAAAACACATTACACACTTTCACTTCTTGCACACAACATCACCACAGATTCAAAAGATTTTTACTAGATATTTGAAACCATAGTGTGCTCTTCTCCCCACACCCATAAGTGATATCCCATGATTCCAACCTCATATCCTACTTTCATATCCTAAAATAAATCATAACAAACACATTTTCTAACCTCCACAAGAGGAACACCAAAACAAAATTGTAGTCTAAGTTATGATTTTGGGGATAGGAATCCAAATAACTCCCCATTATCCTTTTCTCATTGAAACTTAGAAGGTGCGATATAGGATTCGAAAATCCTCCAAACCAAGAATTCCTACACCATAAGGCAAGGAGACACCCGTGAAGGGTCTATGGATCAGGTCCAGTTGTTTTGCGTGTTCCTCCTTGGGTCACCCAACCCATGGAAAGCATCCAGTGTGTGACCAATTTTTGAGGCCAAAAATCTAGATGTCGTTCTTGATTGAGGTAACTTAGTGGTAAATTCTAGGTTATATCTACCAAGGTGTTTGTTGTGGGATGCAATCACACATTAATCATATTTTGAATGCTTTTTGGGAAATATCACTAGTCCTTTCGGGATATGTGCCCTTCACCCCTCATTATAACTAATTATTCATACCTTCACTAGCTCCTTTTCTGGTGGATTGATGCCCCAATGTTGGGTTATTTTGGAGGGCACACTGCTTTTTGAGAGGAAGGATGATAGGTTTATTAGGACACATGCATTTATTTTATTCTTCCATGAGGATACAACCATCAAACATCTTACATTGTTACTTGTTTATGTATAATTACTACTATTTGACTACATACAACTGTCAAAAACATTGTTAAGATAGTCCACATTTAGAAAAGAACTTGTTCATTTATTCTTCTCACTACCACTTGCACACATCTACATATAGTCTAGAATCATAGGGGAACCACAACATCCTTGTCATTCTAGACATCTAAGAAACCTCCCTCCAATATTGGGACATGCTCCTAGTTTGGATTTCACATCATCACAATCATCACACACACTTGTAAGTTCCACGGTCCTAGGATCATCCTTTCTTTGATTCACCTTGCTAGGAACCACTATCCAGAAAAATAAACCCATCTATTTTCCCTTCCTCTTTAGGAATTGTCTCTCCAACAATCAACCACCATGTCAGGACCAGAAAACCTGCCATATATAACCCATCCTCTTCTTCCCAATTTGGACAAACTTGGTCCCCCTCTCCTAGTTATATCGATCATCCACCACTCATAACAAGTAAGAAGAGAAACACCCACTGTCAGTGCCCATAGCATGGGGGAAATTCTTGTAAAGGTGTGGGAACTCATAGTTCCCACCAAAACTAAAATAAAACCAAACATATATGTACCACCCATACATGGACTAATCACCTTTTCCCATTTTGTGAGATCTATGGTCACCCAGCCCATCAGTTCACTGAAATCATTCCAGAGCTAGTCCAAACAATTCATTTGAAGCACACACAACACAATGAGATAAGTAGTTCTCCTTACACTACTTTGACATGGCCCCTCCCCCATCATACACCCATTAATCCATCAAGAGAGGTTCCATGCACCTCTACATCATTTGTTACCCCTCACAAGGGTAAATCCCCCTCACACCCAATTAGGGATGATTTTAAGGATGGAAATTTGTTTTAAAATGTAGAAACCTTGGCGAATATTATTAATCCTTCATATGCCAAATATAAATGTTTGGCGATATTTTTGTAAAAATATTCAAATTTATAAGGATTTGATATAGTTTTTATAAATTTTTGGCGATTTTTAAGGTAAAATAATTTTATCCTATAGAATTTGGGTGAATAATTTTTAAAGTAGCGAATCTCATTTTTGGAAAAACCATGGAAAATTAGCCCATGAATGAAATTTAGCCCCTAAAATCATCCATGCACCCAATCTACCTCACGAATGAGGCTCTGTCATATTGACTTGGGTGCACCCCTTCCACCTCTAGTACCAAAATGTCTATTGGACCTTATCCTTGTACAAAAAATGTAACTTTATACCCACACCCATCACGGGCCATCACCTTTGATTGGGATCAACTTATCCAAGCATGAATGCCATATTCCACACCATTTCAAATATAGGTCATCATTAAAAACCATACAATTTGTTAATGTATAATATATGATGGGGCATCCTCATGTATCATTTCCTCACCCACTTGGGAAAAACTAGGATCCCCTACTCTTATCCCATCGATTATGGAGTTAAGAACCCTTGATGGTAGACCTTGTAGCCCCTTAGGGATCTTACCTAATGTCCCCATTGATTTAGGTGGTAAGATGGTTTTTATCAATGTTGTTTTCATGGATGGGGTTTGGGATATGTTTTCACAAGAGTGAGAAAAAAATAGTCCCTTAAATACCTTTGTAAGCCAACAAAGAAGAACATAAATGTGGTTAGAAAGTTAGTGAACCTACAAATTAGAAAGTAAAATAAAAATAATGTGAATAAAAAACAATACTAAGAGCCAAACTAAACAACTATAAGAAAATGATGCATGGAATTGAACACATGAAATGGTTACCGAATCAAACTAAATCTTTGAATTGAGTGCACCAAGAGGAGAAATATGCGACTATCAATACCCTATTCCTCCGAAGGGAGGGATCTCTGATCCCTCAAAAAATAGAAATCACTCTCCAATGGTGAGTTTACAATGATGAAAAAATACCAAGGCTTAGCTTCACAAGAGGTGTAAATCTTGCACAATGTTACACTTGCTAAACCTATGGCTCAAGGGAAATATGGCTTTCTCCAAGAGAATTTGAACATCATAACAATGTTATGAATTTCTTCTTTTCTTTTTATACCATGATCCTATATTTATATGAGAATGGAAATATATTTCATGACTAGTTTCAAGTATAAATGTGGGGTATTTGAAGGTACCTTTCATCCCTTTTAGTGATCCCAAGGAAAAATTTTAGGGAAATTTTGGGTATGGGTGAGATCCACTTCATCCGTGAAGTGGGTACCTTTCATCCCTTTCAGTGATCCCAAGGAAATATTTTAGGGAAAGTTTGGGTATGGGTGAGATCCACTTCAACCGTGAAGTGGTGGAGGCCCAACCAAAGTCATAAATGCACAATTTCCACATCCGCAAGAGTTTTTAGATTTACAGATGTGTGGGACGCGCACTATGCGTGTCGTACATTGTGTTATCCTTCATAGTTGTGCACACGCTGTCATTGTTGAATGTGCATGGATTTTCAGGACCATTTTGCATAGTGTTTTTATTATATTTCCAAACATAATGTCATCATCCTATAATTATTGGTAGTATATTGTACTTGTAATACCTTCTTTTTCATCCATTGTCTGTATTTGTCTAAGATGTTTTTGGGTGACAAAATATGCCCCCTAATTTGTGACGTTATGAGCATACATATAGTAGAAATACATCAATGTTTCTTTCTATTTAAATTGTTGTAAAAATAGGAGATTTGTAGCTATTTTTTTAAGAGGGATGGTGAGAGTGGACTTTCAAAGGAAGAGGGGATTCGAAGTAGTGTCAGAAATTCTCCAAAAACTGAAATGTAAAGTTATATATTTGTACAAACGAGGCGGGAATTCCCCATGCTCGTTTCATCAAACCAAAATAATGACTCTAACTGAAAATTGTTGATGAAGTAGATGTCAACATTTTTCTCGGGGGCATCAATAAAGGTAGATGATGGTTTAGTGGAATGAACTAGATATGAATCGAAAAATGGACAATGTTGTAATATGTCGATAACTTGGAGGCATTGATGGCCTATAAAATTCATATTTCTTTGGTGAGTACTGAAAACTATAATGTTCACATAGTAAGACCCACCATAACATGAAACTTTGTTGGAGTCGAATGTTATTGGGGTCAACGACATTAGAAAGAAATGATGACTCTTTCTATGCCATCCATGACTACTCATTAATAGTGGAGTGAGAGACAAAATACTACCACCTTCCTAGAAACTTATGCTGACGTCAACAAGGAGGGATGTGCGACTGCAAGAAGAAAAGGGATTCTTGACATTGATTTGATCAAAATGGTATTAAGAAATGCATTGGTGAAGGTGAATGGATTGGTAATCATGAACGATGTCTAAGATATATGGAAGCTTAAGAGTGGCCCTTGACTGGGAGTGTTGATGGATGGAAACAATCATAAAACATGATTTGGTGTCATATGCATGACCATAAATGAGGTAAACTGTGCTAAATAGGTTAGCCTGCAAGGAGATGTAAGGTAGGTCAAAATATGGAGGTATGGGACATGGATGTTTGTTATCGTCAAATTTTTTTCCGTGGTACAAATATGTTGAAGAGATGATGATGGAAGTAAGGTGTCCCAACCAAGGGTGACATGGGTTTCTATGTTCCAAGGAAAATTTCGTTGGTTGCGACAAAAAAAATCTATTGTGTGTATAGGAAAGAAATTATACAAAAATAAATAATGAATCATGGTGGTGATTATATAGGTACATAAATTGGTGCCCTAATTGAATATAGATTGGCTTGGTGGAGGCACAAGGGGATGAATATGGACTATCGGAGGGTGGGAGAACCATTGGTTAGTCTTTGTACTGGGTAGATGAATGGAGGGAATGATTGTAGATGGGAAACTGATTGTGTAAGGGGTGGCAAGTTCAGGATAATGTGATGGTGAATTTAATGTAACCAAAACTATGTGGTGGGTTTCTATAATGGGGTGGTTAGCATGATTATGAGGAATATGTATGAGTTTCAATATGGGTAAAAGAGCATGAGTGTCAATATGCCAAGGGGTAAATATATGTGGGACAACTCATAGAGGTGAGAGTGTTATCAGTTGATAGTACTTGAATGCAATGGAGGTGATTGTACTATAGATCCAAGTCTGGGGATCCTAAGGATAAATGTCAAGGGGTATAACTAGGATATGCAATTGTTTGCAGGGGGCGTTAGTCCATGCCATTTTTGAACATATACATGAAGGGGCCATAGGGTGGCCAAGAATGATGGTGTCAAGGTGGCCACTAATGAGTACCTTGACATACAAAACGAAATACACATCGTTAAACCTATTTGAAGAAGAACCACATATGGAAATTATTTGAGAATTAAAATGTGTAAAGATGATGTGTACCTATTCCCTAGGTGAAAATAGGGGCCTCGGAGGCTTGGGAATGAAATTAGCATGGTACCATTCTGAATATGACCAGGTCAGGATCTTGGTGGTGTGAACGGTGAAGAAAAGAGATCTTGTGTGATCTAGAACGAAGGTGAGGAAGTTTTGTGAAGGGGGTGTATATATGGGGGTGGGGCCCACAATGCCACCTAATTTGTACTTGTTTATGTGGAGGTCTACTAGTGGTTCTCTTAGATTGTTTTGAGCGGTATGAGAGCCTATGGACCTGAATTCAATGTGTAGGAGAGTTAGGTAAGTCGTCAAAACATCCTTCATAGGTTAGGTGTTTTTTGGGTGAGATTGGGGGTTGTACAACCAATTTGATGAATGGGTATAGAAGGTTGTGCGGGAGAAGTCTCATCTCCCCCACACATGAGCACAGGTTTTATGGATACAACCATGTAGGAGGTCCACGACTGTGTCAATATTTAGAGCACACATGTGTGTGGAGATCAAGGTTTCACTTACGCAATCAAGGTGGGATATGTGCACATATTAACCTCTTATAGTAACACATATGTGAACGACTATGAGAGGTTAGGTTATGTAAATGTATGTGGCTATTGGATGGATAGTCTTGTTGCAACTAAGTTTTTTTCATATGAACAATTGTGTGAATGTGCATGATTGTAAGGGGTACAATCATGCGGAAGTACGTGAATGTTAAGGGAAAAACTGTGGAGGGGAAAATGTTGATATTTTCAAGTGTGATGAGTTTTATCAATTGAAGAAACTAAAGATTTTTTGTTGGAATGAGTGCAGGTGATAAATCAAAGAGTCAAGATGTTGGTCTAGTGGCGAGCGAGGGACTGGGAGTCACTACGAGGATAGTGGGTGATGATGCGCGTATCTGACAAAATTTGGTTCGGGCAGATTTGTTTCGGTAGCAAGGGTTTCCATGACAGATCAGATTCCAGATAGAGAACTACTGATCCAAGTGGATATCTGTGGCCACCCACCTTTTTCGACTAGCTCAAAACAATTTTCTATCATTTTTGGCAATTTACTATTTTTAGCAGTTTTTAACTTTCGGGGCCATTTTGAGGGCCCAAATGAAGGTTTTTCGAGATCGAGGTTCTCAATGATAGCCAAAGGCATAATTGAGCCCCCAAAATGACCACTGATCCAAATTATTTTCGGCATGAAATGCAACAGAGATATAATAAAGAAATGCACAGAGATATCACATATATTAAATAAGAAAACATAAATGTATCAGAGATGCAACCATAAACACATATATACAGTAATACATGATTTCTATTAATGAAAGAAATGTATAGAGAATGTAAAAGTACAGAGTGAAAGACTCGCTAGAATGGTGGCAGCTTATCTCTGAGAAGAGATGTGACGGCTACTCGCATTCACAAGAAGATGATTACAATGAGCCTCTGAAGGCCTTTTTACAGTAAACATGAATTCCAAAAACCCTAGACATTCGAAAACCTAACCCTAGGAGATGAAGCGCGAAAATTCAAGTGGGCCTTGCTTGGGTAAGTAAGTACATCAACTTCCCGAGGTCGTAACTTTTTCATACGATCTCCGCTTTAGGCGTGTGATAGCTTGCTGGAAAGGTACTGTCAAGGAGATTCATTTTGGAGGATCAATCATGCCTTTGAATATAATTTAGAACCTTGATCTCGAAAAACCTTCATTTGCGCGCTCAAAATGGCCCCAGAAGTTAAAAACTGCTAAAAATAGTAAATTGCCAAAATTGCCAGAAAATTGTTTTGAGCCAGTCGTAAAAGGTGGGTGGCCACTGATATCCACCTGGATCAATCCTCCCTCCCTAGGAAGCAATGGTATTTGTTGCATCGAGTTCTTGGGGGAGAGGGAAAAGCATTTGTTGAATATGCATCTTGGTGAGTTGCTTGCCTTGCTAGAGACGTCGCGTTGTTGAGTTTGTGGAAGTTTTTCACGAACCTGTTGAGGCTAAGGCTATTCAACAAGCTGGGCTACATGATAGGATGATGTGGAGAAGGAATATTTGTGCTTTGATGCAACCTTGTTGAGTTTCTTCTATTTGATAGAAGGTTCTTGGGGCGAGTCTATAGTGGTTGTAGTGTCCTTTTGTTCTCCTTTGGAATAGATTGTGAAGAAGCTAAATTTTACAGTATGAGATACTACCTTGCAACACTTTTTAGGTGGAACAATAGTTGGAACTACCTCTGGTATTATGTAGAGATGACCCCCTAGAGAAAAAATGACGCTGCAGGGACGAGACTCATAAATAGCATGGTGCTTCCACATATATGGTTGTCCCAAGAGAACATACAGACATCCAGTGGGGAAACATCACATAGTACCTCATCCTTGAAGGGTTGGATGCCATATGAAAATCGACATTGTTGGCTGACACAAAGATCTCGTCCTTGGCGAAGCCACCCGATGTTGTATGACTGCAGATGTGGTGTTGTCAACAATCCCAACAGTTTGATGACCTCTACTAAGATGAGGTTCTTATGGCTTCTATTATCAACAATAAAATGAAGTGGAGTCCCCTTCACCCACATCTGTGAATGAAAAAGGTGCTCTCCCTCTTCAGGATCTGTTGGTTCCTCTGGTTAAATTGTTGTGGTCACAACAATAGCAGTGGGGTCTGCGTCAATGATCTATCCTTTACCATTATTTTCAGAATCAGATTTTGAATCAGGTTTCGGCTCTTTGTCTTTGATCTCAGCCACCAATGACTATTTTTAGCGGCATTCATCATTGTTGTGCCAGGGGATTTTGTGTAACTCGCACCATTTTCTGGTGTCCTTCTTTGTCTTCCCACGACCCTTCTTTTCCCATGTCTTGGACTGTTTTTTTGAAGACTGTTTGTTAGGGTCGTCTCTATCATAGTTCGGTTGTTGTGGATTTGCAAACCCGAACTCCCATTTGTTCTGGTGCTTAAATTTTTTCTCAATTTTAATAGCATATCGATAAGCNCAATTTTAATAGCATATCGATAAGCAACACCGAGTGATGAGATGTCCAGAAAATCCATTTCAGTCTGGATGTATCTGTGTAGAGCCCCAAAGTATTTCAGAACCAAATGTCGCTCGGAGTATTTGATACCCAACTTGGTGCACAAGGTATGGAAGGTATTGGTGAACTCTAGAACTTCTTGGCTCCTCTCTTGCCGCAGTGTGCTCCATCTCATGTATTGGTCCTCATAGTTGCGAATAGGGTAATATTGTTCCTTTACCGCATCCACAAAAAAATCCCAAGCGGGATCGACCCCATATATTCCAGACTCCTCTATGGAAATTTTCTCCCAGTAAGTTTCCCACTAATGTTTGACATGAGGGAGAGCTTTAAGGTGTGCAAAGGTGATCTTTTCTTTGTCGAAAAAATTTTGAACACAGAAATAACCTTCTAGCAGAGTTAACCATTTTTCTAGGGATTCTGCATCTATCTGTCCTTCAAATACATGAATATAAAAATTAACCTGTACCTTGAAAGGCAAGGTGCCTCCAAAATGGCCACTTGATGAAGATGTGCCTTCTATTATTGACGGGCATTGAAGTATGTGGGCAAAATTCTCCATCATTTCATCCCTCTGTCGCGTGAGAGCTTGCTCAAGCAATAGATTGATAGGATCGTCTGCTTCGTCTTTTTTATTTTCTTCTAGCATTGAGGGTTTCTTGGGTGTTCGAGAGTGATTTTATTCAAGAGAGACAAGCTCGAGACCCAACTTTCTATACTCGGACCTTGTCGGGGACATGCACTGAAAAAATGATCAAGAGTAGCCTGCTCTGATACCACTGATTCAGATTATTTTCGACACGAAATGCAACGGAGATATAATAAAGAAATGCATAGAGATATCGCAGATATTCAATAAGATAACATAAATTTATCAGAGATGCAACCGTAAACACAGATATATAGTAATACATGATTTATATTAATGAAATAAATGTACAAAGAATGTAAAAGTACAACGTGAAAGACTCTCTAGAATGGTGGCAGCTTATCTCTGAGAAGAGATGTGACGGCTACTCGCATTCACAAGAAGATGGTTACAATGATCCTCTGAAGGAATTTTTACAATAAACATGAATGCCAAAAACCCTAGACATCTGAAAACCTAACCCTAGGAGATGAAGTGCCAAAAGTCATGTTGGCACTGTTTGGGTAAGTGAGTACATCAACTTCCCGAGGTCGTAACCTTTGCATATGATCTCCATTTTAGGCGCGTGATAGCTCGTTGGATAGGTATTGTCAAGGAGATTCATTTTTGGGGTTCAATAATGCCTTCAAATATCATTGAGAACCTCAATCTAAAAAAACCTTCATTTGGGCCCTCAAAATGGCCCCAAAAGTAAAAAACTGCTAAAAATAGTAAATTGCCAAAATTGCCAGAAAACTGTTTTGAGCCAGTCAGAAAATGTGGGTGGCCACTGATATCCACTTGGATTACCTGCCTCAGGGGGGAGATCCCCCTGTGGGTGGAGAGGGACCTTAGTGAGAGTCACCATAGGTGACCTTTGTAGTTTGTATGGGCATGGCCCCATTTTTTATTATGTATAGGAGTTGATGAACTCACATTTTGTATGTATTGAGGAGTTTTGGTATAGGCAGCCTAGCGTGGAGCTAAGGAATTTTGTATTTTTGTATCAAAAACATGTTTGCGATCATTTTTCTATATATATGAGTAGACCATTTGATGAGTATGCTTCTAATGTTTTTGTTATATATGGGTGATTTGATGACAACGTATTTTTTTTATTCTATCAATGAATGTCATTGAAATGTATATTAATGTGATAAATTCCAATCTGGGATTTGATTATCCATGTGATCTGCAACCTGTTTTATATTCCTAGAAATATGAGTAAATGTGATTGACTTAAAATTTCATAATAGAAGTTTAACTTATAGGTATTTATGTTAAAGGCATGGGCCACAAACATGATACATGTTGTTAAACTCTAGGACAATGAGATGGGAATATAAAAGGACGTTGATATGGAGGATATGGAGGTTATTGGCCATAGAGAGGATACTAATGACAACCACATACTCAGCTTGGTTATTGGTTGCAGGGCCAAGGCATATACCACTGGAGTGGAGTAATACATGGTCGAGGGTGTAAATTTCCCAAGCTTCTGAAGCGATATTCTGAGTCCAATGACTGGATCCATCTAGATACCTGATGTGATAAGTGAAAGGAGGATTCATCTATCAAAAACAGGGACAAAGGATTAGGCCCATATGACATGAGGGATGTGTGAAAAAAGGCTAAAAACAACCAGGAAAAGAAAGAAAAGCCTAAGGTAGAGTGGATACTCTTAGGGGTATAATTTCTTCAGGTATATCCCATTGATCGGGTCCTTGAGTGTGGATCCTTCAGGGTGGGAAATAATGTAAGTGCCTTTGGTAAGGCAATGGCGAAAAATATAGGGACCCTACCAAAGAGACTCAAATTTTCCATGGCCTAGAATATCATGTGCAATATCATAGGCCAATACAAGGTCTCCTTTGGTCAATGACTGAAGGTTAAATTGATGATCAAAGATGGCCTTGTACCATTTTTTGGCATATTCATTATTTTGTAGAGAGGATTGTCGACCCTCATTGAGATTTCAAGAACGAGCAATCATTGCTTGATGGGAGTTGTATCTGGGAGGAGATCAATTGTGGTGCATAGAATAGTATTTTTCACTCTATGTGGAGAACATATTCCAACCCATTAACTATATGGAAAGGTGTGAGACCGGTGGTAATTTTGACTATTGTGCGATATGCCCATAAGGCTAAGAAAAGCATGTGATACCAGTTGGTCTTATTCTTATCTATTGTTCACTTCAACATTATTTTGAGGACTTTATTGACTATTTTGACCTTCCCATTGGACTGTGGGTAGTAAGGGAATGAAAACTCGTGAGTAAATCCCAACTTGTTGAAGAGTTCAGTTAAAATTCATTATTGAAATGTTTTCCATGGTCATACACTAGATGGATGGGAAATCTGAAGTGGGAGATGACATGGTTAAATAAGAAGTGAGCAACCATATATGTCATATTATTAAAGGTGGGCATTGATTCTTCCCATTTGGTAAAGTAGTAGACAATGACTACAATATACTTGTGCCCATTGCTAGATGGGGGATTGCAAGTCATGAAATAAATACCCCCTTTATAGAAGGGGCCAGTTGTAATGACAGGATGAAGTAGAGAAGGTGGTGATCAGGATTTGTGGGCGTATAATTGACACTTTTCATAGCGCTTGACTACATGGATGTAGTCATGGAATAGAGTGGGACAAAATTAACTGGCCCGAACTATTTTTTGTGTAATGGACATACCCAAGAGGTGACCTCCACATGCACAATTGTGGAAATCACTGAGCACTTTGTGTTACAAGGAAAATCACTCTATGACATGGGGTAGACCACAATAGATGGAATGACTACAGAAATCAACTCTAATCCCAAGTATGCTATATAAATGAAAATACTAACAAGACAAGATAAAGAGCCTACGTCATCCGAACGTTCGATGAAGACCACCATTGAGCATGTGACCCAAATATTTATACCTGTAACTTGTCCTCACCAACCAAGATATGCGATAATATGGTGATAATATATAATGTTAGCACAAACAATAGAATAATCCATTAATATTCATAACAAATACACCCATGGAATAATAATTCAAATATTTGCAAGGTATCAATTGGACAAGAAAATAGTATTTCTATTAAAAAATGATGAACAAAAGTGTATGAGTGACAAACTTCTGTGTCAGCATGTCTCGAAACTGCGAAACTAATTCCCTTCCAGCCAGGCCTCCACCATTTCAATTTTCCACCAAAGGCAAGCTCATATAAGAGAGACAATGAAGTTCTCCATCAAAGAGGGAAGAGCTTGGGGGTTGAACAATGTGTTTAGACTTTAAAGGACAAAGGGATGCAGAATCGATGTGAAGTGAAAATTTCTCTAGAGTATATTTTCTCTCGAAAGTTGAATTCTCTCCTCCTCCACGACGTTGATATGGCCCAATTCATAGCCTTCAAATGGAAATGAAGGGCCAATTCAAAACGTTTCCACTATATGGAATATCTAGGATCATGGATCTCGTGACGTGACATGGAAACCCAACAAAATTTTTAATTTTTGGAACAAAACCTTATGTACGTGGGTTGTAATGGTGAAACATGCGTATACGCATGTTGTATAACTATTAGGGCGTGTATATGTGGAAAAACATGATTTTTTATCTCTGGGAAGTGCAAAAGGGACTTCAAATATTCATAGGGAAATGGACAATGCGTTTGGAGCAAGTTTCATGGGGTGAGGCAAATCTTGCTATAATATATTCCTCCTAATGTGTGAGGTCAGAGGAGTATCTACGATCACCGAAATACATTATAATTCCCATAAGTGGAGTGATGGAAACTCAGCTGGAAGAACTAGTTTCTCATGAGAATATTACAATTCATAATGACTTTGTACACATGACTACCAATTCGAATTACACTGTAGATCCATGTGGGAATATACCAAATAGTTGTTCATCTCCAGGAATAGGCTATATAAAGTAGACACATTCCATAGGTTGTCATAGTCATGAACAAGGCCCAGTGAAGGCTAGTCTAAAAATCAATATGAAAATATATGTATACAATGGAGTACAATATGATCTCCCATGATCATTGAGGTCATATAGGTACTGGTCAAATGAATGATAGCAACAACTCAGGAAAGATGCTACTATAAACTGATCTATTCAAGTCTTCTACATGATCCGCCAAAGGTGAAAGTATACATCATGTGAATAAAGGATTTGAGGTCAAACACAGTGAGACTTCATTTGATTATCGGTCATTAATGTATACCATTAACAAATGCAAGACAACCTACCGGTAATGAAAGTAGGTATCAAGGAACCAAGTAAATTCTTACAAGTGTGAATAAACGTGTTGAGTTAGAACACTTGAATAATCCATCGATCAAGAGAGATTGATGTATTCCCAATTGTTTATGCAAGGAGAACCTGCCACTGATGCATGCAAGCCTCTAGGTACTCATAAGAATCTACGCCTCATTTCCAAAATAGATGATTTGAATTCGATGGAAGGAGACCCGCCGAAAGGAGAGCATTAAGGAATCTCTCATTAGTCATCATGAGGTACAAAGAAATAGCTTAATGATTTGAAGGAACTTGGATGAAGAGGATGTTCACAAACCAATGACCCTGTGTGTCTCTCGCATGCACCAGATGTAAGTAGTGCATGAAAGAGACTCTCTGAATAGAATCCAATAAGGAAAACTATCGACAAAGGTGAGGAAACCACCAATAAGGATAATGGCATCCAAGACACTGAACGAATCCCAATGTGTGAATAGATTTATTTCCATCAAACACAAGGGAAACCCCCAAGTTAGTGACCAATAAAAGTAGGACCAGGGTGCACAATAGGACTACAACTTCATGTGATTCTAAGACAAAATGAGGGTATGGTCGATATGCAAAGTCAATAGTTTTGAGAAATGGAAAACACAAGCTTATAGACATCTTTTGAAGAAGAGCATGAGACATATGGAGGACTCTGACAACTTAGAATTGATAATGAAACTTTGTGATGCAGGAGGCCCCAATAAACCTCTCTATAGGGACTAAAAGAGTAACCAGTCCAAGGCATAAACTCTAAGTAACGAGCTCAAATTCCTAAGGTCATTATAAACCCAAACTTTTTATTAAAAGTGGACTCAAAAGTTTGTGAGATATTCAAAGGCGACACGACTAGTGCAAATATGAGATAATATTATTTTCCCACCCGTCTTTTTTTGTTTTTTCATACACAAATGAATGTTATGATATAAGAGAGGAAACTAGTGTCATGAATAAGAAACTAGCTCCAAACAGTGGAACATACCTATTCTCAATGAAGGAGGTTCATGCAAGATATGGACACTTGAGGGAATTTTTCCTCCTAGGGTACAGGATGTCAAGCTACAAAGGATATAAATAAGGCTCTTCTTAGTTAGTGATGCACATTTTTGAGGTAATAGGCTTATAGCGAGAAAGAGGGAACCAAAAATAAGCTCAATACTGCAAGAAGGATAACGGAATGCAATTACAACTTAACTCCAAAGAATGTCCTTTTTCATAAATTTAGTCCCCTGGGCCTAAAAAAGTATAAACAAATACCTAGGAGAACTCTTCTAGACACTAGTGACTAGAGTATTCTTTTTTTCTAAATTAGTCTAATTGGTCTGAAAAAGGGTTAAACTTATACCAAATAGATGACCTTTCAAATCCAATTAACTAGTGTGAAAGAGACAATTTCACTCGACAATGTTTTCAATTTTTTTCAGATTCAAAAGAGAGCTTAACTAAGACTCGGTGGAAGTCCCATAGGTATTGGTTAGAATTCTTATGAATACGAATATAAGGTTCGAATGAAAAGTCATTGAAAATATAAGGGACTCCCGATCCTATGGAATAATCTCTTCATGGGAAGCAAATGGCACAAAGGTTCTAACTAGGGAACCCATGTTTGGTAGGCCTCTACCATTCACTAACGACACTTATAGTAGCAGAAATAATGTTTTTTGTCGCTAATAAATGGGTTTGTACC
Organism: Picea sitchensis; assembly: GCA_010110895.2. Classification (NCBI taxonomy): domain Eukaryota; kingdom Viridiplantae; phylum Streptophyta; class Pinopsida; order Pinales; family Pinaceae; genus Picea; species Picea sitchensis. The sequence continues at coordinate 31,344 of SNQJ01S0093481.1, forward strand.
TAAGGAATATGAATCACATTCATAGGACAATGAAAGAATGTAAAATGGATTGATTGCCTATCTTATATATTGGTCAAAGAAAATACCTGCCAAATTCATGAACGGGTGACTTGATGCTATAAACCACAAGAATCCATGGATAAAACCACAAAAACATACTCCATCCACTGCACTATTAGTCCACTAGGTTGAAAAATTAGAAAAAACTATGTAAAGTGGATAAACAATTTCTACAAATAGTAAAAATAACCAAATTTACCATACCATTTGAGGTTTTTACCCACATAGTTCATTTTGGACCAATTTTCCCATGATTTTCAAGTGTTTATTGTGGGAGCTACGAGTGATGGAATTGAAAACCGTCAGGACCAGGTAAGTACTATTTCCCTCCTCTTCATTTCTAGTGGCTTACAATTTCATATTAGGCCTCATTTTTTGAGTTTTTGAAAGCGCAACTTAGGAATTAGGGTGTATATGAGTTGTAGTTCATCAAGTCATGTATATGGAGACATATACATGGTCAAGGAAAATATTGACCATGTATATGAAAACCTACACATGATTGTGTCCAATGTAGCCTGCGTACAAGTCCACAAACAAGTTTTTTAAAGAGTTTGCCGAAAAAAAATGCTTTTCTTCTTGTAGGATGGTACTTGAATGGAGAGAAAGAGAGCATGAGGAAGTTGATGTTGTAGTGGAAAGAGATCCATGGTCCCAATTAGTGTTAAAAAAATATGGGATTTACAAGTTTTGGGCTCTCAAAGGAATGAGGGCTCATGTGAGATTGATCCAAATGCTGGGGAACTTTTGGATTTGCATATAGAGGCCTTCAATCTCGATGGGAAACCATTGATAATTGAAGTCGAGGATATCTACTTCCTTACAAGATTTTCTCGTTGGGGTGAGGTGGTGAACCTCAAAGCCAAGGACATGAGGAGTGGAATGAACATAGAGGAATACATTGCCACTCACTCTCTTGTAGGCATAAAAAAGGTAGGGATCCAACTCCCCATTAGGGTGATCAACAACCTGAGTTTGAAGATCGTCGTTGTCGTGGTTACATGGATCATGGGGTCGACCTCGTTGCACTAGGAATCGAGTCCACTTATGTTCTACTCATTGGAGTTCTTACACCCCACAATTTATGATTGGTGCACCTCAATACTGGCTAACATGAAGAGCCAGTGGACAGACTACAAACAAGGTATAAAGTGGAACTTCAAGTTTGAATCTATATTATGTAGTTTTTTCTTCAAGCGGGTTCCAAGATTAAGCCATAGAGTTGAGATTATTTTACATAGACTGCACGATCCAACCATGTAATGATGAACCGAGGTGATGAGCCAGTTGGGAGGTGACAGGGTGCCAACCCCCTTCAATGATGAGTTCTTATTTTGGTGGTTGTTGGAAGCAGGCCAAGGAAGAAATAAAGGCAATTTTGGGAAAGAAGACATGCACGAGGAAAGTGACAAATGGAAGGAAAAGCAGTATGCACGCATGCATGGAAGATGTAACGATGGTAGGGTTAGGGTTTTGGTAATGTATTGTAATGGATGAAGAGCCAAAAATGTATAAATAGATATACCTAGGTCTTAGAGAGGAGGCCAGTCATTATTATAGAGAGAATTGTTGTAGCGAGTCGATAGGTAATATTTTGTTGTATGACCTACTTTTGTAAGTTATTGAGAAAGAGAGGACGGAGGAGGGAATATATTGAGGGTTAGATCATAGGCTGAGGGGATTAGTGTGATCTAGTTTTCCTCATATAGATCTTACTTGCTAAGAAGAGTTGTAAACGCATTGTGTTGTAGTGATCGAACGACTATAATAAAAGAGCTGAGAGTCAAATCTTTGTGGATGTATCCCAAGGGGGGGTGAACCATGGTAATATGTGTGTTATGTTATTGAATGAATGCATGTATTTATTGTCTTTCAGTAGCTATTGCTAATCTAAATGAATGAGTCATTATATTTCCTGCATAAATCGTAATAACAATGTATTGTGCTAATAAGTTACAATAGGAATATCAACACACAATTCTGAGATATCCCACTCAATCCTAGGCTACAAACGCATGAGTCTTTTAGCTACCCATTAAGACTATATTGAGTGAGATGGCGTAGTTCACCTTGTGCATTGTGTTTCCTTTTGGTTTACCAGGAGGGCCGATAGTTTTAGAGGATTTGCTAGAAACCCGAACAAACATGAACTCTGGGTCACCCAAGATGAGCTCATATAGGACATAAGTAACCAAAAAATGGTTTTTTTTCCATTGGTAGGAACATAAGTGGATTTAGTAGCTGAGATAAATTGAATATATTTGAAAAGATATATAACATATGTGGGAGGCAGAGAAAGAAAATACTAAAGCAGAAAACCAAGAAATGAGCCACAAGAAGGGGATGTTGAGACAGTGGAATCCCACAAAAGAAGAAATAGAAAACTGGCTAAGGACAAAGGAGTTGGAGTTTTCATAGAAAAATAAAAGAAACCCTATAACAACACCTCGCAAATATATTGAGAAATACATCTTTATTGATTTTCATGAAGTCGTTTTCTATGATTTTCCACACTTACTACATGGGTGGATACTAAGGTTGAAGGATAACCATGCAATGAACCAGATCCAACAGTTAGAGAAGTCCACTCTAACAGTTAGAGTGGAACCCAAGTAATGATAGGCCCCAAAATTTTCAATTTTCATTCAATTACATTTCGCACAAACCTCTCTCTACTCCTCGTCTTCTGGAAGACGAAACCTACACCCTGTGATATATATTGTATCTTTTTCGCTATTGAAATGGAATATGTTGTTCATATTGAGATGAACAGTTTCCAAGATATTATGTCCCATGATGACTCCATAGACAACCTGAAGGCTCACAGGTGGGATGTGTTCCTCAAGAAGTTCGAAGTCTACAATATCTTGGTTGCACATGCCATTGCAAAGACTTTTGACGGTTTTAGGGACAAGGTCGGGGATGTACATTTGTAAATAATAGAGATTTTCATAAGCAGGGCAAGAGGAATCCCATTAAAAGGAGAAAGGTAGTTTAAGAACACTAAAATAGAGGATGTATCATGGATTTTATTCATGGATTCCCGCAAATCCACTTGTTGTATAAAAGGTATTCCCATTTCTTTTCTAAAACCTAGATGGCATAATCTCGTTTTAATTTTGAAGCAGTTTGTCACATGCGAAGGCCAGTATGGGTTGGTTTTTTTGTACCACATTCGGTTTCTTATGTTATTCATAGGGTTTGATTTGATCATGACATTTTACCTGTTAATGATCTTTTACAAAATTTCTAAGAACTATAAACGATAGAGAACAAATTCTCTGTCGAGTCCATTTCATCATGAGCTCATTAAGATCCTATTGGTTTACCACCTGTCGCAAATCGATGATAATTGGGAGGGTTTCCTGAGCTGAAATGTCTTTTCCAAATTTGACGATACAGTCATCCCTCATCTAATTGTAAACCCTAATTTGGACAGACCAGTGACCGAAATCTAGGTCTTCAATTCACTTGATGGCTCTGAATTAAATGAACTGGCTTCTATTTTTTATGAAACCCCTATGGATAAGAAATTACCAAGTATATTTTCACCTAGGAAATATCTACAATAGGTAATTGCAGAATTGAAAGGGAAATATCACCCTATGCCTATGAACATGTCTAATTTGAACAATAATGATAAAATTGTTATGAAGAAATTTCATAAGGGAAAGAAACAACAGAGCTTGGATTTAAATTTTGGGAATAAGAATGTTGGTCAATTGATTTCTAGGAACTTAATAAATCGAAATAGTGATTATTTGTGCTTGATCTCTATGATCGAGATCAATGATCAGTGTTCATATCGAGAGATAAACAATTTCTTGGCTCGTGAAGACTTAGAAAATCAATGTCCCAAGAAAGAGGTTGTTACCCAAGTTGAACAGTATGACTTCGTGTCTAATTTACCCCCATGTCTCAGAGGCAGAGAAGGATTTGCAGGTATTAGACATGAACTAGAACAAGCCAGAGGGAAAAATGAAGTACCCATTGTCAATTGTATTTCACGTCAGTTTGTCATTGCCCCAGTGCACTGTGACAACTGCTTAGATTGGATAGAGCATTATTATAGAGATATTCCTCTCTTACAGGTTCAAGTGAAATGCCTGGCCATTGGGAATGCTTTATTGGAATGAGAGAAACAGAACTTGAAGGCACACACAAAGAGGGAAAATAAAATATTCAAGAGGTCTGGGAATATAATCATTAAAAATAAAACCAATTTCAAAGCTATCATAAAGTCAGAACTGTCAGATCCTTCTTTTGCTAATTTCTAATGGTAAAAATGTTTTTTTATAATTTTATGAAATTATGTTATGAAATATTAAAATAGGTAGATTTCATTTTGATTTCATTTGCTAATAATAAAACTAGCTACAAAATCTATGATTTTGTAGCCAGCCTCTTTTGAATAATAATTAGTATTGTTATCTGAATATCAAATCATTTTTTTTATCTACATGAAATTGATGGTTATGATGTTGATTGCATGGAGAAAACACCTTGGGTCATACACTCAGTTATTCAGTAGTTTCTGCCTTTTATGTTTATAAAACTTTGATTTATTTTTGACAAACCAACTCATGCATGAGTGGTTTCTAGTTTCACTATTTTTGTAATATTATCTATTTTTTGTGGATTCAACTCTATCTTGTATGATAAGAGCATTTGAATCCTCAACTAGTTTAAATACTGGTCACTCTTAGTAGGGAGGTGATATTTTTTGTTTGGACATATTATAGATATATGACTTTCAAGACTGATATGGAGAAGATGTTCACTCTCTGGCGTTAGACCAGGGTGGTGCTTACCCATTATGTTTTTCCTTTATTTTATGAAATGTTAATATGTTTATACAACTTTAGCCGTATCATTGTATGATCTTTCATATTATTTCAGCAATTTAATTGTGTCCATAACTTACTGTCCTATGTTACATTTGTGATCAATATTTCATTTAAATATAGTGGATTTATGCTATATATTAGATGATGTATTACATGAATGATTTATATTAAGGTTCTTTTATTGTAAGTGTTCATCATTATAAGATCACCAGATCTATATATTTGTCATTTTACTCTTATATTCTTGTTCCAAAACACCTTTGAGTTTGTTTTGGGAGTGTTAGCACCATTCTATTACAGGTTTTCCTCATAGGAAGGACAACTAGGATCTTGAATTGTGTAGAGACATAAACTCATTTTAATTGATTTATTACAGGTCGGTTTACTCGCATTTTCTATAGTTCAATTATTTATCAATGAAATAGGAACAATTTGAATTATCTTTGATTGTTATTTTCTCTTATTTCAATTGTGTTTGATTTGTATTCTTTAGTTCTTTAGATTTTAAATATTAAATAGAAAACACAAAATGTATGTTCTTTCATTATCTACTTCATAAACACTTTCAAAAACATCTTTTTCGCAAGATATCTAGTAAACCTTGCAAGATTGTATATATATTGTTCATAACCATATGCACATATCCATACTTCTATTTTGACATTCATAAATTATTAAATTTATATCTTTAGTATTATAGCTTCATCGATTACTTTCATTTCTTTTATTTTTAGGACTTTAGTTGGCCAACGGAGCCATTAAACCCATTAGGTCATTTCATTCCAAACAGATTGGGCTATTTAGACAACCCTGGTCCGGATTTGACCTTCCAGTTGACGGTGCATCACTTACGGCCATCAATAAATGGTGCTAGAAGGAGGGTCTGAATTTAATTAATGGGACGTGGAGGTCGCAAGACTCATCCCCCACACAGTCACACCCCTGTCATAATGCTTATTTTCTTAGACAATAACTTTACAATTGAAACAAAATATACCTCAAAAAATAACCATGATATTCCTGTTGAATTAGTGACACCAGTTCCTCAAGGGGTCGACGTCCAAGAAATTGTTCGTTAGTCACTCATAAGAACGCATAGTGCCTTAGCCCATATCAGACAACCTGGAAGGCCACTTAATCAACCCCTTGAATTCACGGATATCTAACAGCATATTCAAGGCACTGGTCTACCTGAAAACCATTTAGGTGGTAATACTACCAATCCTACTGAAACACCCATTCTTTTAGCCAGAGGATCTGGTATTCCACCTTCCCCACCTAGTTCATCTCCATCCTCTTCAGGAGGAGAGTCTTCATATGAAGGAATTTCTTCAACAGAACCATCATAGCCTTTGACACCACCAACTCCCATGGAAAACCAAAACAATCCTGCCATACCTTGGCTTGATCAAGATGTCGTGGATGTACCAGGACCCCAACACCCATTAACTAAACATCTAGAGAAATGGCTGCCAAAATTTGATCTAGATTCAAAGAAATCCACTGAATATCACATTAATAAATTTATGTTGGCTATTAGACTCCAGAGTGTTGAACACGAGGGTGTAGTATGTATATTATTTCCTTATACTTTTGAGGGAAATGCCTCCACATGGTATTTTTCTCAATAGCCCCAAACCATCGTTTCTTGGGACAAGTATGAAACTTGTTTTTTGGAAAAATTTGGAGATGATAAATATATGGAAGTCTTGGTTATGGAACTCTCCAGCTTAAAAATGAATCCTAAGGAAAAAGTGAAAGACTTTAACCAAATATTTCTTACTTTAAAGAACAAAATCCCTCCATATTTGATGCCCGTAGAAATTTTAATCGTTGCATATTATGCTAAAGCCTTGCATAATAATATACCCATATGGGTCAAAAGGTATAAAAATAACACTGTATTGGAATCCTTTGAGGAGGCAAGTCAAATTGAGAAAGATATATTGAGATTTAAAGATAATATTAATAATGAAGTTGAAACAACCTCGTCCTCTAAGAAAAAAGTAGAAATTCTCACTAAGCCTCATGAAACTAAAAATCAACAAGAAACTTTAGACTTAGAAATTTTGCAGAAAGATTTTCAAAAACTGTCCAATCAGGTCATCGACTTGAAAAGAACAGCCAAGGAGGCATCCACAAGAAAAGGAATTTTCAAACCTCCTTTCAGAAAGCCTTTTCCTCCTAAACAAAACCCAACCACAGAAGGTCTAAATTTCAAAAGTTTACAATATGCTTTGCAAACCATCTTAGAAGCACATGATAATTTTGTTTCTGTTCCCTCTTAAAATTTTGATGATGTAGTTGAGGAAGAGGTACCGGAAGAGGAGGATTCATCTCCCCCTATTTTTGGTCACTTATCAGACAATATCTTCCAAGCAAATTTTGAAACTGTCCACCCCTACAACACAAGAAGAAAAAGGAAAAACAAACCCCCTTCTGAAGTAAGTAAAAATGTTCTTCTGAAACACTTAAAGAAAACTGAAATTAAACAAATCTTAGTAGCCCTAGTTTTAGAATATGATTTAATTGAAGATCTGAAAAAATTGAGGGCTAATATTTATGTTTTTGAACTACTAAAATTTCCCCTTATTTTGCAAAAAAAGCTTCAAAGCATCGTTGAAAACAGTAAAAAGAAGGCTCCTAGCAGCAAAATATTAGCATAAATTGATTCAAATGAAACTAAAAATGTCCCAACTAAAATTACATATGAACCTCTAGACAAAAGGGACTTAGCAGAAAAAACTGTAGCAAATGTAGATAAAATTGTTTTAGGGACAACAACAAAAAATCAGCAAAATTCTATTGTTAACACTCAGAAAAATGTCCGAAATTTTTTGTTAACCTTTGAAATTTTTAATAGGAATGTATATTATTGTATGGTCGATTCCAGTGCATTATCAAATGTGATTCCTCTATCTATATGCCAACAAATTAATGCAAAATTTAAACCTTCTGATCTCAAAATCATTCAGCTAGAGCGAACAAACATTAAAGTAATTGGTGATCCTTTGAATGTGTTGATTAGACTATCATCCAATCATAAAGTTCCTCGTATAATTGATATTATCGCCATTGATATCCCTGAAGTTTATGGCATGTTTTTAAGTAGGAATTGGTCAGAACAGTTGCATGGTTACTTCGCCACAGATTGGTCTCATTTGTGGCTGCCTGAAAATGGACAACCCAACAAAATCAGGATAAACAGAGAACGTTATCTTAAGCATACTATAATGGATATGAATGATACAAATGAACCTTTCATTACATATGAAAATTCATTTGAAATACAGGGAGTGAATACCTTCTTTGGTAATTTCATGACCGAAATTTCTTCTATCACTGATCTTGGCCAGCAATCATAAGTTACAACCTATACTCAGACACCATCTTTTCCAAGTATGCCAAGTACTACTGATGACACACATGTTTGGTCCTTATACTTTAACGGATCCAAATCCAAATAAGGAGCAGGTGTTGGTTGTGTACGCATCAATCCTATAGGTAATAATGTAAGTTTTTAAACCTATGAAGTAAAGCAATGTATATAGATTCTTACGAAAAACATAATTTAATCAATGGCTCATTCACATAGTAGACAAAGATTTATACCAGAAACCCTCAACTGGGAAAACCTTTCTTATATTCATTATATCGAATTTCACCATTCACTATACAATCTAAACAATGTTTTTAGGTATTCCATAGATACCAAAACCCTAATCCCTAAAACCAGGATTATTTTTAGTAAACTGCTAAAAATAGCAAAAACCGCCCCAAAAAATAATTCGGGGCACTACCCTGAACGTTGCACGTAACTAGGGGGGGCATACCTACCCCCCCCCAGACACCCCTATAGGTAATAATGTAAGTTTTTAAACCTGTGAAGTAAAGAAATGCATATAGATTCTTAAGAAAAACATAATTTAATCAATGACTCATTCACATAGTAGACAAAGATTTATACCAGAAACCCTCAACTGGGAAAACCTTTCTTATATTCATTATATCGAATTTCACCATTCACTATACAATCTAAACAATGTTTTTAGGTATTCCATAGATACCAAAACCCTAATCCCTAAAACCAGGATTATTTTTAGTAAACTGCTAAAAATAGCAAAAACCGCCCCAAAAACAAATTCGGGGCACTACCCTGAACGTTGTGCGTAACTAGGGGGGGAATACCTGCCCCCCCGGGATGCCCCTAGGAAAGTGCTCGACACACACGGAACAAGAATATCACTACTACAAGGGATCATCAGACGTAGTTGTCATATCTAACTTGCCCACACACTCACATGCAAAGAATATAACACATACCCAACATTCTCCCACTTGTTGTTTTCTTTTCATCCAGGGGTCTAGGGGATTATATAGTCAACAATCCAGGGAAGCAATGCCTATTGTTACTCTACACCAGGAGAAATTTTCTATGCTCACAGACTTTGTCAATGAATCTGCAATATTCTTCAAAGTGTCAACCTTTTCCAAGAACACCTTCCTTTCCTCAACCATGTTTCTCACAAAGTGATACTAAACATCAATATTCTTTGTCTTCGAATGATAAGTTGGATTCTTTTCCAGGAATATTGCACTATGACTGTCACAATCTAATCTCACTACTTGTTGTACCAACCCAATACCTAAACATCATCTTTGTAACCATATTGCTTCCTTTCTTGCATGAGTGGTTTCCATGTATTCATCTTCTATAGTTGAGAGTGCCACTACAGCCTATCTTTTTCTCATCCAACTAATTTCTCCTCCAAATAGGTTAAAAACATACCCACTTATAGATCTTCTGCAATCCATATCTCTAGTCCAGTCTGCATCAACAAATCCATGTATGTCCACCACTCTATCCAATCTTGGTCTTCCTTGGTAGCACAATCCATAACTGGTGGTGCCACAAAGATACCTGAAGACCCTCTTTACTGTTGTCCAATGCTCCTTCCCTATTTTTGACATATACCTGCTCAAAACTTGCACTACATGTGCAATGTCCAATCTAGTACACACCATTCCATACATCAAGCTGCTAACTACACTAGCATACAGAACATGGGACATGTCCTCTTCTTCTTCCTGTGTCTTGGGACACTGATCTACAAATAACTTTACACC
>SNQJ01S0093481.1:41387-65736 GCA_010110895.2 Picea sitchensis
CCACTGCAAAAGCTCCCACTAAACCCAGGTTTATCACAGACCCATGATAAACTTTATTTATCAAGACCGAGCCAAACCCTCAACAACAAAGGCATCCCTCTGAAGCCAAAAATGAGCTCTAATACCACATGTAAGTTCTTAAACCTGTGAAGTAAAGAAATGCATATAGATTCTTAAGCAAATTTTTTTTTAATCAATGGCTCATTCACATAGTACACATAGATTTATACCGGAAACCCTCAACCGGAAAAATCTTTCTTATATTCATTCTATCGAATTTCACCATTCACTATACAATATATACATTTTTTTTAGGTATTCCATAGATACCAAAACCCTAATCCCTAAAACTGAGATTATTTTTAGTAAACCGCTAAAAGTAGCAAAAATCGCCCAAAAAAGAAATCCAGGGTGCTTCCCCGAACGCTATGCGTAACTAGGGGGGGCATACCTGCCCCCCCCCTAGGAAAGTTCCTGGTGCACACAACATAAAAAAAGAACTACTACGCGGGATCGTCATACATAGTTGTCATATCTGATGCACCCACACACACACATGCAAAGAATATAACACATACCCAACAAATAAGACTTTTATTGCTTGTCAGTTAGAGTTTGAATGTACTAACAACATGGCCAAGTACAAATCACATCTACAAGGACTTAGGAAAGCATTAGATATGAACGTGCGGAATTTGATAGTATTCGGTGATTTAGAAATCATGGTTAAGCAGGTAAGAAGCGCCATACATTGTTTACCATCACATCTGAAAAGCTACCAAACTGAGGTATGGAGTTTCATGCATAAATTTTCAGCATTTAACATAAATTCCATTCCTAGATTGAGTAATTTAGAAGTTGATTTATTGGCCAATGTTTCTTCTAAACTATTACCTGCTGAAGGTCTTTCCCCTAATGTGTTTTCAATCGAATTGTTGTTCGGGACATTGATCCCATATAACATCACAAATTGGAGAGTATTTGATGATGACCAACAAATCATCAATTTTTTACATATGGAAGATACCTTCCAAGGTGAAGTCATTGATGAAGGCACATATGACTAGAACCTCCAAAAATTCACTATAATATCTGATCCCTGATCTCCTAAATCGATGTCCGAGTTGGTAAGCTCTATCCCTAGTTCTTTTGTAAGACTAGAGAAATTTTATGACTTGCATGTTAAATTTAGAGGGACAGTAAATTGTAAAACTAACAGTTCCTCTTTGATCTATGAAACAGTTAATTTAGGAACAAGGGATAATCCTCAAAATATTAATCTAGGAGAGGGATGTTCCGAGCAAGAAAGATAAACTTTTATAAAATTATTTAAATAATTTAAAGACATTTTTGCTTGGATGTATGATGACCTAAAAAACATTTGACCCCAACATCATACAACATGTAACCCTTATGAAACCCCAGACTCGGCCTTTTCAACAGAAATTGAGGAAGATGCATCCTAAATTGGAGCCCACTGTTAAAAAGGAACTAAACAAATTACTAACTGCAAAGATAATTTTCCCAGTTAGGAACATGTAATGGGTATCTAATTTAGTCCTTGTAAGAAAGAAAAGTGGTGAAATTCGACTCTCTGTCGATTTTCGGAACTTAAACCAAGCTTCTGATAAAGACAACTACCCTGTTCCTCCAATGGAACAAATTCTACAACAGTTGTTTGGTTCCGAAAGACTATCTCTACTAGATGGTTTTTCAGGATACAACTAGGTCCTTATGTCTCCTTCGGACCAGCTTAAAACCACCTTTCACACTCCATGGATCACTTATGCCTATAGTAAAATGCCTTTTGGACTGATAAACATCGGTGCCACTTTCCAGAGAGAAATGGATATTTCTTTACATGGCCTCATTAACCAGTCATTCGTGGTCTATATTGACGATGTCATCGTGTTCTCTAAAAACAAGAAACATCACCTATCTCACCTTAGGGTTGTCCTAGAACGATTTCGCAAGTTTGGAATATCTCTCAACCCTAAGAAATCGATCTTTGTAGTAGATCAAGGAAAACTTCTCTGGTTTATAGTTTCCAAGGATGGAATGATTATTGATCCCAAAATAACGCAGGCTATTGTTAAACTCCCCCCTCCTTCTTCCAAAAAATCCATGCAGTCCTTTTTGGGAAAGATTAATTTCCTCAGAAGGTTTGTCCCGAGCTTCTCATAAATGGTTATATCGTTACAAAATTTAATTAAAAAATATCTTTTGTACTATTGGGGATCACAAGAAAGTCATGATTTCAATTCAAATAGAAAAGTGATAATAGAATCCCCTTCCTTGATGAGTCCTGACTTTTCTTAGGATTTCACCCTTTACACTTTTTCATTTGACCGATCTTATGTTGTTGTGCTTACACAGAAAAATGTTGAAAGAAATGAGATACCAATTTCCTTCATGAGATCAACTTTTAAAGGAGTAGAGCTTAACTACCCAACAATATACCAACAAGCATATTTTTTTTTCAAAGAAGTAAAACACTTCCATTCTTACCTGTGGAAATCAAGAACCAAGGTTATTATTCCTTACCCTACTATGAGAAACCTGTTGGTACAAAAAGAGCTGGGTGAGAAAAGGGAAAATTGGATGACATCACTACAGGAATATGACCTTGAAATAACCCCTGCACAAATTGTTACGGGTCAAGGCCTATGTAAACTAGTGGTTGATTCAGTTGAAGAACAAGAAAGTCAAATAAACACCTCAATTGTGGATCAACATAACGAAAAATGGATCAGTTGTGCACAAACTACTACCAATTCTTGGTATGAGAACATTAGATTATATTTAATGCATGGATCTTCTCCCCACAATCTTGATCCTAAAAAAAGAAGAACTCTTAGGCTTAAATCTGCATCTTTCCAGTTAATAAATGATTTATTATTTCAAAAGAACTTCGTTTCTTTTTTTCTGCATCGTTTAGAAAAGGAAGAGTCAGAAAAAGTGCTAGTTGAACTTCTTGTAGGTGAATCCAGTGGTCACTTCATTGGAGATACCACTGCCCACAAAGTGCTGAGAATTGGGTACTATTGGCGTAACTTGTTTAAATATTCCCATATGTTGTCCCGTAAATGCATAATCTTCCAAAAGGTTGCAGGACGGGTGAGAAAGGCTTCATTCCCTTTACAACCTGTTACTGTGGATACACCTTTTCAGCAATGGGGCCTATACATCATAGGACCAATTAATCCCCCTTCTTCACAACAACACAATTATATCCTTACAACAACAGACTATTTTACAAGATGGTTTGAAGATGTACCTTTAAAAGTGGTAAACACAAATTAGGTAGTATCTTTTCTGAACTCTCATATCATCACTCGATTCGGCATTCCCGAATGTATGGTTTTTGATAACACCTCTTACTTTTTGTCCCTTGACATGAATGTTTTTTCTCTGGAAAAAGGGATTAAAATTAAGTATTCCACAAGGTACTACCTTCAAGGAAATGGCTTAGCAAAATCAACAAATAAAAAATTAATCAATATCATTAAAAGGACAGTTTCATAAAACCACAAGAACTGGCACAATGCACAATATAATGCACTATGGGCTGATAGGGTAACACCAAAATATTTTGTTGGTAATTTCCCTTTCTTCTTTATTTACGGAAGATAATCCATTCTCCCCACGCATGTATTACTTCCTTCTCTTCAATTTCCACAAAAAGTTCAAGAATAGGAGTTCCCTCCTCTAGAAAGTCAAATAAATGCCTTATTAAAACTAGACAAGGTGAGGACATAAGCAAAGTAGAAATTGGATCAGCACCAACAAATTATAAGAAGATGGTTTGATTCAAATTCATCTTCAGATAGGAATTTCAATGTTGGAGATATGGTTCTCAAGTGGGAAAAATCCCACGAGGGTAAAGGGGAACATACCAAGTTCCAAAACCTGTGGTTGGGACCATTTGTAATTTCTAAAAAAATGGGCCCTATCTCTTTTCGTCTGCATAATTTGGAGGGACAACCAAACACTTTCCTATTGAATGGCCAAGCCCTCAAGAGGTATTTCACCTAATGATTTATGTTCCACCCTTCTTTAAATATTTTAATGTTTTCTTCTTTTTTGTTTATATTTTGGTTCTTTTCATTTTGCTTAATTATGATTTTTTTTCTAAAACAATTTATGTCTGAGTCATGATTACGTTTGTGGAAGGAAATCATAATTCTCATTCATTAGTAGCAATTGATAACTTCCCAAGCACCTAAGAAGTAAGTGCTAAAACTCAGATCAATAGAAGTGAGTTTATGTTCAAATCAATGTTTCTGGTTTCTCATTGAAATTACAAGTAGACGCAATTGTCATTAATAAACTTCTAACGCTTTCCCTGTTTTGAGAAAAACAACTCAATTTTACCTTCTTGTCCTCGATCTGGTTTCCTAACAAAAATCTGAGTGTCCAAAGTATGATGAGTATCATAAAAAGGGAGAATGATTTTTTTGATCGAAATTTTTATGCCAAACTATGAGATTTTCATTATCACGTCGCCCTCTTGAATATTATTAAGTTCTACAAATTATAAACAAATTATAGAGGTTTGAAAGAATGGTAATGTGTGGGAAGTGCATGTAAACCCATCGAGACGCTGAAAAGGTCTGCTGGCAGTAGGTAAATGCATGCATGATACCAAGGCAACTTCGCCAGGGTACTGAATAGGCCTGCTGGCAGTGAAGCAATGTTGGGTTTAAGAAGTTCCTTAGGCATGTATTTCAATTTGATCAAAGTGAAAAGATGTCCCATATCATGAATGGATGACTCCTGTATAGGATATAGGTACTAGAGTGGGTCAAATGACATACCTGTCGAGGCTATGGACACTTGCTAGCAGCAGTGGCCCTGTCAATAGTATGGAAGTCAATTGCAAAAACTTTGCTACACTCGTAATCCAAGTTAGATGCTGGCTTACATTATTTTAGATAGAAATACATCTGATACTAAATTGTGTTATTTATGAGTTATGATTAGGAAGCTTGACCTTTTGTTAACTATTTCTAAAAATTTCATTTCATCTGATTCACCCTAACATGATTTTTTTGGTGATGCAGAGATAATTGCTTCGCCCAATATGTCACCATTGTTGGAAACCACCCATAATTTTTTATTCTTATCACAATAAAAGTTCCAACAAAGAGATTATATCTTTTCTGTAGCTTCCATCACCTTCCATTTGTAAATGTTTAGGTTTCTGAGTTTCGAAGAAATGATTGGGTTAAGCTTATCTTATTGAGTTTCTTTTTTTTCGTTTGCATTTTCATTTGTTTTGTTTTAAATTCATAGCCATAAGCATGAATTTAAATACAAAACTTTGTCTTGGTTTCATATATTTTACCTTAGAAATATTGTTTTAAAAGGCACCCATATATGGTTACAACTCAAATCTTATGAAATTACGGATTAATCCAGTATCAAATTTTTTGTGTATTATGGGTATCTTGAATTCATTGGTTCTATAGTTGATTAATTTGTGAAATTTTTGAATGCATTGAAATGTTGGTTTATCTTTTGATATAATTCTGATGAGCTCAACAGTCATATCAACATTCATGTCATTTTGTATAGGCATGTTGTACGTGCGTTTTCAATTCGCTTTGTTGGCCTGAGTATTAATGAGATCATTCATTATGAGAATTGGGGTTGTATACTGTGGAGGGTTTGTGATCCAGGTGGATATCGGTGGCCACCCACTTTTTTCAGCTGGCTCAAAACAAATTTCTAGCAATTTTGATAATTTACTATTTTTAGCAGTTTTTCGGGTCCTGAACTTCCGGAGCTGTTTTGAGGCCCTAAAGGATGTTTTTTGGGGTATGTTGTGATTGCAAAATTTCATCATGAAATTTTGCAATCACATCATGAAATTTTGTGTAACTGGTTTAGTCCCCAGATAGATATTTCCAATGGGCTATCATACGCCTAAAATGAAGATCGTATGCAAAAGTTACAACCTCGGGAAGTTGATGTACTGACTTACCCAAATGGGGCCCACATGACTTTTGGTGCTTCATCTCCTAGGGTTAGGTTTTTGGATGTTTAGGGTTTTTGAAAATCTTGTTTATTGTAAAAAGGCCTTGAGAGCCTCACTGTAAGGATCTTCTTGCTTATGAGCGCAGTTGTCACATCTCTTCTCAGAGATAAGCCGCCACCATTCCAGCAAGCTTGTTTTCCATTGCATTTTATAGTTTCAGCTTATTTCCTTATTGAATAAAAAACCATTTTTACTGTATCTCTGTTATTCTGTGTTAAGCATCTGGTAATAATCTATAGTCATTTCATTTTTCTCATAAAATATGGATCAGTGGTATTAGAGCAGTCTTCTCCTTGTCATCTTAATGCATGTCCCCAATGAGGTCGGAGTACAAAGAGTTGGGCCTCGAGCTTGTTTCCATTGAGGAAAAAATATCTCGTACACCCAAGCGACCTCTCATGGAAAGAAAAAATAAAGATGATGGGGCAGGAGCTCCTTTCAATTTTTTGATTGAGGAATCCCTCATGCAATAGAGGAATGAGATGATGGATAATTTCGCACAAATCCTTCAACGACTACCAACAGACGACGCATCTTCTTCCAGTGGATGCACCACCCCCTTTAAGGTACAAATAAACTTCGATATTCGTATATTTGAAGGTCAAATAGACACAGATGCTGTAGACAAGTGGTTGAATCTACTAGAAGGGTATTTTTCTGTCCATAACTTTTTGAATAGAGAAAAGATTACTTTTGTGCTCCTCAAAGTCGTTCCCCATGTAAAATATTGGTGGGAAACTTTAAGTGAGAAAAAGGAAACAGAGGAACCCTCATTATTTACAGTCATGGCCACCTGGGAATCCTTCAGGGATGTTATTAAGGAACAATACTACCCTGTAGAAAGTTACGATGACTTGTATACCAAATGGACCACATTGCGGCAAGAAAGAGACCAAGCAGTGCCAGATTTCACAAATATCTTCCATACCTTGCACACCAAGTTGGGTATCAAATATTCAAAGTGACATCTAGTGCTCAAGTATCATGGTGCTCTTCATATATACATCCATACCAAGATGGAATTTTTGGACATATCATCCTCGGGAGTGGACCACCAATATGCCCTCAAAATCGAGCGAAAGCTCAAACAAAAGATGTGATAATTTGGGTCGGGGAACCCCTCACAAAAAAATCCAGGAAAGGGCGACCCCAAACCATAGAACAAAGGACAAAGAAAAGATGGAAAGTATTAAGAAAACCAGTCCAATCCATAAGAAAAGAAGGACACCAAAAAGACAAATAAAGATACCGGGAAGTGGTGCGACTTCCATAAGAGCCCTTGGCATAATACTGCTGACTTCCACTCAAAGAAGACACTGGTGGTCGAAGTGAAAGCCTTTGAATCATATGTGGGTTTTGACTCTAAGTTAGAACCAGAAAGGGGAAGACGGTTCATTGATGTGGAACCCAGTGCCACCGTTGTTACCACCAATCTCCATCATGGTGAACCAGATGATCCAGAAGAAGGACAACGCCTCTTCCATTGACAGATGTGGGTAAAAGGCACCCTCCTGCACTTCATCATTGATAGCGGTAGCCATAAGAACCTCATATCAGTAGAGGTCATCAAGAAGATGGCCCTGGTGACAACGCTACACCCACAACCCTACACCATTGGATGGCTCTGCCAAGGAAGTGATCTTCACGTCAGTCAATAGTGTCAAATGTCGTACGACATCAAGCCCTTCAAATAAGAGGTATTGTGTTATGTTGCTCCTCTCAAAGTTTGTGATGTTCTTTTGGGGAAACCTTATTTATGGAAATGTCATGCTGTAGATGAGTCTAGGCCTCGTAGTATTATTGTTACTTTGAATAGGAAATTGTACAGGATACCCGAGGTTGTCCCACCTAGTGTTATTTCCTTGATCTCAACTAAGAAATGCAAGAAGGTCATCTCTCAGACAGGGAAGTTTATCTTCTTCATGATTCACTCTCAGAATGAGAGAAAAATCACAGCCACATCCAGGGTCTCTGCGGCTGACCTCTCCACATAGTAGAAACAAGTAGATAAGGTTGTGGAGGAATACTTGGATATCTTCTCCACACCTACTGGGGCACCTCTGAACTACTAGGTCAAGCACCCAATCGATCTGACCCCCAGTGCACCGCTGCCCAATGGGCTAGTCTATCGTCACTCTCTATTAGAGAATGAGGAGATCAAGTGACAGATCCGAGAATTGATCCACAAGAGGCACATCCGTCCTAGCTCATCACCTTGTGGGAGCCCAATTGTGCTTGTAAAAAAGAAAGATGGAACCTGGTGAATTTGCGTTGATTATCGGGCTCTGAATAAAATCACAGTTAGAAACTGATACTTGATTCCCTGAATTGATGACCTCCTTGATCAACTCATGGGGGGAAAATACTTTAGTAAGATTGATCTGAAGTCTGGCTACCACCAGGTCCCGATAGAATAGACAAATGTATGGAAGACCGCCTTCAAGTCAAAGGAAGGCCTTTTTGAATGGTTGGTCATTCCCTTTGGTCTGACAAATGCTCCAACCACTTTCATGAGGATGATGGATGACATCCTATGACCATTCACCAATACTTCTGTAGTGGTGTATCTGGATGACATTCTCATTTACAACAAGACTTGGGTCGAACACTTGCAACATATTCAACAGGTTCTGCACACCCTGCAGCAGCACAAGATATACACCAACTTGGAAAAATGATCGTTCAACATGGATAGGGTCCATTATCTAGGCTACATCATTGATCAACATGGCGTACATGTGGATCCAGACAAGATCCAAGTCATTTGTGATTGTCCAGCCCCAAACAGACTCACTGAACTTCAGAGCTTCTTGGGCCTAGCCAATTTCTACCGCAGGTTTGTGTTGGGATTCTCCCATATTGCATGGGTCCTCAGCCAAATAACCAGGGGTGGTGGTAAGGTGAAATTTGCGTGGGGCTAGCCCCAACAAAAAGAATTCAATTATTTGAAGCAACGCTTGTGCTCAGCCCCAGTACTTTCACTACTAGATCTGCAACAACCCTTTGAGATTGAGACTGATGCTTTAGACT
Organism: Picea sitchensis; assembly: GCA_010110895.2. NCBI lineage: Eukaryota > Viridiplantae > Streptophyta > Pinopsida > Pinales > Pinaceae > Picea > Picea sitchensis. Next base: position 50,458 of record SNQJ01S0093481.1, read on the forward strand.
ATGTTGTGGGTGTCATTCTCACATGGCATTGCCACCTCGTGGCCTATCATAGTGCGACACTATCATATGTTGTTCATAAGTACCCTACTTATGACAAAGAAATGTACTCCATTGTGCAAGCCTACTACTAGTGGAGACATTACATTCTTGGGAGGGAGACAATCATCCACACTGATCATAAGCCATTGCAGTTCATGCAGACACAAGGAAAATTGTAGAATGACTGCCATCAAAAGTGGTCCACATACTTGCAATAATTCCACCTCAACATCAAGTATAAAATAGGAAGCACCAACCAAGTCACTGATTAACTCAGCATACCACCAGTCATGGCACTCACCATAGTGCTAGACTCATGTGGCCATGAGACCTCTGGATGGCCCCAACTCTATGAGATAGACCCGAACTTCACCACCGCCTACCAAATGTTGGGTGCAAAGGCAGTTGTCGATAATTTTCATCTTTAGGATGGGTTGTTGTGTCATCTAGGCCATATATGTGTTCCATCAAGTGAGTGAGTGAAGCTGATCTGGGAAGCCCACTATATTCGGGTGGCAGGATGCTTCGGCATCAAAAAGACAATGGTGATGCTACAAAAACATTTCTACTAGATGAAAATTTGACAGGAGGTCAACAAGTATATCATGTCTTTCACTTCATGTGTTATTTCCAAACCAAACACTAAGAAATAGGGTCTGTACACCCCTCTTCCTACTCCTAACATGCCATGGTAATCCATCTCAATGGACTACATGTCGGGCCTCCCATCCACCAAGCGGGGAAATGACTGTGTTTTTGTGGTTGTTGATCACTTTTCTAACATGGTGATTCTAGTTGCTTGTAAGAAGAGCATCACAACATAAGCCACTACCAAGCTCTTCTTTGAATGAATCTGGGTACATTTTGGAATCCCACAAACCATTGTCTCAGATTGGGACAGTTAATTTCTCATCACATTCTAGTCGAGCCTCTGTTCACTGCTGGACACCAAGCTCACCAAATCCACGACCTTCCACCCCCAAACAGATGGCCAAACTGAGGTCGTAAATCGAATGATCCTGCATATCCCGTGCATGTATAATTCCAAGAAGCCTCAGACATGGGATGATAGTATTCACTATGTCCAAAATAGCTACAACCGAGCCTTGCATAGCTCAACTAACCATATCCCCTTTTAGGTGGGGCTGAGATTCCAACCATTGGGTCCCATAGATGTTTCACTTCCCCTTACGGTCACCTCGACCGACTCCTCTCCTACTCCAACTGAGGATGACAAAGCCACCCAGTTCATTGAGAGGATCCAACACATCCACCAATAGGTTCAGGATATCCTACAGAAGTCCAATGACAAGTACAAGCAGTGTCATGATCAACATCGGCCTCCACATAAGTTTCAGGTGGGCGACAAAGTTTGGTTGCACTTGCTGAAAGAACACCTTACAGGACCCCATCAGAAGCTTCACCCACTCTGTTATGGGTCGTACACCATCACTAAGGTTGTGGGGGATAATGCTTTTGCGTTCAACATTCCTCCTTTCCTTGGCCTGCACCCAGTGTTCAATGTGGGACCCCTTCGACCTTATTTCCCACCATTAATGGACACCTCAGACATAGCAGAACAACTGACACCAAAAAATTTCAACCTCAATTGCATATAATAGGAATATAGTGATTGGATTGTGGACACATAGGTCAAGGGTACTTGAAAAAAAAGTCTCCAGCTTTATTGAGTCATCAAAGCAGGGTAGCTCCTACACCAAGGCAAGTGGCTCGCCCGGGGCCAAATTCAATAGAAATTTCCTCATTTGATGGGGGAACTCAATGCAATGGAAACCATTTCTTCCTAATGATGGAGGATAGATCTAGGTGGATGTTGGTGGCCACCCACATTTTCCAGCTGACTCAAAACAACCTTTTAGCAATTTTGATAATTTACTATTTTTAGTAGTTTTTTGGGTCCTAAACTTCCGGAGCCATTTTGAGGCCCTAAAGGATGTTTTTTGGGGTATGTTGTGGTCACAAAATTTTAAGAAATTTTGTGTAACTGTTGTATTCCTCAGATAGATCTTTCCAATGGGCTATCATACACCTAAAACGAAGATCGTATGCAAAAGTTGAGACCCCAGGAAGTTGATGTACCGACTTACCCAAACGGAGCCCACATGACTTTTGGTGCTTCATCTCCTAGGGTTAGGTTTTTGGATGTTTAGGGTTTTGAAACTCCTGTTTATTGTAAAATGACCTTGAGAGCTTCATTGTAAGGATATTCTTGCGAATGAGCACAACCATCACATCTCTTCTCAGAGATAAGCCGTCACCATTCCAACAAGCTTGTTCTCTGCTGCATTTTACAGTTTCAGCTTATTTCCTTATAGAATAGAAAACCAGTTTTACTGTATCTCTGTTATTCTGTGTTAAGCATCTGGTAATAATCTATAGTCATTTTGTTTTTCTCATAAAATCCAGATCAGTTTGGCATTCATCATGCATAATGGCTCATAGTTTAACAAGCCCTTTGGTTTTCATTTTCCCTAACTCTTATTTCCTAGTAATGATAGGCCCTAAACTTTGCAATTGTCCTACCATTACATTTCACACAGACCTCTCACTGCTCCTCATCTTCTGGAAGATGAAACCTACACCCTCTGATATCTATTGTATCTTTTTCGTTGTGGCAATGACACCTATAGTGCGTATCGATCCGAATGGTTTCCAAGATCTTATGTCCCATGATGACGCCATAGATGATTTGAATGCTCACAGGTGGGATGTGTTCCTCAAAAATATTGAAGGCTACAATCTCCAGGATTCACATGCCTTTGCACAGACGTTTGACAGTTTTAGGGCCAAGGTCGGGGATGTACAGTTTGAAATAACAGAGGATTTAATAAGTAGGGCAACATGACTCTCGTTAAAAGGCCAAAGGTGGTTTAAGAGAACTAAAATAGAGGATGTCCCATGGATTTTATTCATGGCTTCCCACAAATCCACTTGGTGTACAAAAGGTATTCCCATTGCTTTCCTAAAACCTAGATGGCACCGTCTCGTTTTAATTTTGAAACAGTTTGTCACATGAGAAGGCCAGTATGGGTTGGTTTTTTTGTACCACATTCGGTTTCTTATGTTATTCATAGGTTTTGATTTGAACATGTAATTTTACTTGTTAATGAGGCATTACAAAATGTCTAAGCATTATAAATGACAAAGCAAATTTTTTTTGTCAAGTCTATTTCATCACGGTCTCGTTAAGATCCCATTGGCTTCCCACTTGCCGCAAATCAGTGATAATTGGGAGGTTTTCCTAAGCCAAAATGGCTTCACCTAGGTTGAAAACATAGTCAACCCTCATCTAATTGTAAAACCTAATTTGGACAGATGAGTGACCGAAATCTAGGTATTCAATTCACTTGTTGGATCTGAATTAAATGAATCAGCTTCTGTTGTTGATGAAAGCCCTGTGGATAATAAATTTCCATGTATATTTTTACCCAGGAAATCTATGGAATAGGTAATTGGCGAATTGAAAGTAAAATATCACCGTATGCCTATGAACGAATCTAATTTGAACAATAATGATAAACCTGTTGTGAAGAAATTCCATAAGGGAAAGAAACAACAGAGCTTAGATTTAAATTTCAGGAATAAGAATGTTGGTCGACTGATTTCTAGAAACTTAAGAAATAGAAAGAGAGATCATCTGATATCGATCGCTATGATCAAGATCCATGATCAGTGTGCAGATGAAGAGATAAATGATTTCTTGTCTCGTGAATACCGAAAAAATTAGTGTCTCAGAAAAGAGGTTGTTACCCAGGTTGAACAATATGACTTCATGTCTAAGTTACCCGCATTTATCAGAGACAGAGAAGGCTTTGTAGGTATTAGTCATGACCTAGAACAAGCCACAGGGAAAAATGAAGTACCCATTTTCGAATGTATTCCATGTCAGTCTACCATTTCCCTAGTGCACTGTGACAACTGCTTAGATTGGATAGAGTGTTATTATAGAGATATTCCAGTCTTATAGGTTCAAGTGAAATGTTTGGCCGCTGAAAATTATCTTTTGGAATGAGAGAACCAGAACTTGAAGGCACACATAGAGAGGGAAAATAAAATATTCAAGAGGTCCAGAAATATAATAATTAAACATATAACCACTTTCTAATGGTAAAAATGATTTTGTCTAATTTTATGACATTCTGTTATGAAAGATTAAAATAGGTAGATTTAATTTTTATTTCATTTGCTAATAATAAGACTAGCTAGAGAATCTATGATTCTGTAGCCAGTCAGTTTTGAATAATAATTAGTATTGTTATTTGAATATCAAATCGGTTTTTCTATCTATAGGAAATTGATGGTTATGATGTTGATTGCATGGAGAAAACACCTTGGGTCATACACTCATTTATTCAGTAGTTTATGCCTTTTATGTTTATAAAACTCTGGTTTATTTTTGACAAACCAACTCATGCATGAGTGGTTTCTAGTTTCACTATTTTTGTAATATTATCTATTTTTTGTGGATTCAACTCTATCTTGTATGATAAGAGCATTTGAATCCTGAACTAGTTTAAATAATGGTCCCTCTTAGTAGGGAGGGGATATTTTTTGTTTGGACGCATTATGGATGTATGACTTTCAAGACTAATATGGAGAATATGTTCACTCTTTGGATTTAGACCAACGTGGTACTTACCCATTATGTTTTGCCTTTATTTTATGAAATGTTAATATGTTTATACAAATTTAGTCTTATCATCGTACGATCTTTCATATCATTTCAATAGTTTAATTATGTCCATAATTTGCTATCCTATATTACATCTGTGATCAATATTTCATTTAAATATCGTGGATTTATGTTGGATATTGGATGATGTATTACATGAAAGCTTTGTATTAAGTTTCTTTTATTATAAGTGTTCATCATTATAAGATCACTAGATTTGTATATTTATCATTTTATTGTTATATTCTTGTTCCAAAACACCTTTTAGTTTTTTCTAGGAGTGTTAGCAACATTCTATTACAAGTTTCCCTCATAGGAAGGACAACTTGGAGCTTGAATTGTGTAGAGACATAAACTCATTTTAATTGATTAATTCAGTTTACTCTCATTTTCTTTAGTTCAATTATTTATGAATGAAATACGAACAATTTGAATTAGATTTGATTGTTATCTTTTCTTATTTCAATTGTGTTTGATTAGTATTCTTTAGTTCTTTAGATTTTAAATATTAAACAGAAAACATAAAATGTATGTGTTTTCTTTATCTACTTCATAAACACTTTCAAAAACATCTTTTTCACAAGATATCTAGTAAACCTTGCAAGATTGTATATATATTGTTCATAACCATATGCACATATCTATACTTCTATTTTGACGTTCATAAATTATTAAATTTATATCTTTTGTATTAGAGCTTCATATATTACTTTGATTTCTTTTATTTTTAGGACTTTAGTTGGCCAACAGATTTAGTAAACCTGTCAGGTCATTTCATTCCAAATGGATTGGGTTATTTAGACAACCTCGGTCCGGATTTGACCTTCTAGTTGACGGTGTGTCACTAACACCCATCAACAAGGCTCTGCAGGCAGCCCTGCAACTGGAAGAAAATGAGTACCAAGAGACAGACTCATCCATCGAAGAACTAAAGAAGGTTTTGAAGAACTTAACGTTCCAACTCAACCAAAATAAAATTAAGGAAAAAAGAGAAGTTGTTTGGTGTACTACATGTAGGACAGAAGGACACCACAAGAACGAATGTCCAACATTTGCATAGTATATGGAAGAAGGAATGTCAAATCTGTTTTCAGTAGGAGGAATATGGTGTGAAATCTACAAGAAACCGGGTCATGATGCATATCACCTCTCAATGATGAAGAAATACCAGACAGTCCCAAAGTGTTCATATTGAAACTTTTGAAAATCAGTGGGCCACGAAAAAAAATATTGTAGAACTATGGATTTGATGCGATAAAGGACATCAGATGCATATAGAGTGCATGCATAAATGATGATGAGGCCAGCCGCAACATGATTTAACCAAGTTGTAACCCCATACAACACTGCGCATCAACAATATAATACTGCATAGCAACCATATAATAATGCACAATGATAGTACAACACAACACAACCCTAGTTATTCATAGGGTTTGATTTGAACATGCCATTTTACCTATTAATGATCCTTTACAAAATGTCTAAGCACTATAAATGACCGAGCAAGAATTCTTTGTCGAGTCTGTTTCACCACGGGCTCGTTAAGATCCTGTTGGTTTCCCACCTGTCACAAATCGGTGATAATTGGGGAGGTTTCCTGAGATGAAATGGACTCACCCAGGTTGACAATATAGTCAACCCTCATCTAATTGTAAACCCTAATTTGGACAGACTAGTGACCGAAAGCCAGGTCTTCAATTCACTTCATGGATCCGAATTAAATGAATCGCCTTCTATTGTTGATGAAACCCCTGAGCATAAGAAATTTCCATGTATATTTTCACCCAGGAAATCTATGGAACAAGTAATTGGAGAATTGAAATGGAAATATCACCCTATGCCTATGAACGAATCTAATTTGAACAATAATGATAAACCTCTTATGAAGAAATTTCATAAGGGAAAGAAACAACGAAGCTCATATTTAAATTTTCGGAAAAATAATGTTGGTCGATTGATTTCTAGGAACTTAAGAAATAAAAAGAGATATCACCTAAGCTTGATCTCTATGATCAAGATCGATGATCAGTGTTTAGATCGAGAGATAAATGATTTCTTGGCTCGTGAAGACCCAAAAAATTAGTGTCCCAGGAAATAGGTTGTTACCCAGGTTGAACAGTATGACTTCATGTCTATGTTACCCCAGTGTCTTAGAGGCAGAGAAGGCTTTGCAGGTATTAGTCATGACCTAGAACAAGCCACAGGGAAAAATGAAGTACCCATTGTCAACTATATTCCACATCATTTTGCCATTGCCCCAGTGGACTGTGACAGCTGCTTAGATTGGATAGAGTGTTATTATAGAGATATTATTCTCTTATAGGTTCAAGTGAAATTCCTGGCCACTCAGAATGCTCTATTGGAATGAGAGAACCATAACTTGAAGGCACACACAGAGAGGGAAAATAAAATATTTAAGAGGTCTGGGAATATAATCATTAAAAATATAACCAGTTTCAAAGCTATCATAAATTCAGAACTGTCAGATCCTTCTTTTGTTAATTTCTAATGGCAAATATGATTTTGTCTATTTTTATGACATTCTGTTATGAAAGATTAAAATAGGTAGATTTCATTTTGATTTCATTTGCTAATAATAAGACTAGATACATAATCTGTGATTCTGTAGCCAGTCTCTTTTAAATAATAATTAGTATTGTTATCTGAATATCAAATCGATTTTTTGATGTACAAGAAATTCATGGTTATGATGTTGATTGCATGGAGAAAACACCTTGGGCCATACACTCAGTTATTCAGTAGTTTCTTCCTTTTATGTTTATAAAAATTTGGTTTATTTTTGACAAACCAACTCATGCATGAGTGGTTTGTAGTTTCACTATTTTTGTAATATTATCTAATTTTTGTGGATTCAACTCTATCTTGTATGATACAAGAATTTGAATCCTGAACTAGTTTAAATACTAGTCACTCTTAGTAGGGAGGGGATCCTTTTTGTTTGGACACATTATGGACATATGAATTTCAATACTGATATGGATAAGATGTTCACTATTTGTCTTTAGACCAGTGTGGCGCTTACCAATTATGTTTTTCCTTTATTTTATGAAATGTTAATATGTTTATACAACTTTAGTCTTATCATCGTATGATCTTTCATATTAGTTCAACACTTTAATTCTGTCCATAATTTATTATTATATATTACATCTGTGATCAATATTTCATTTAAACATCATGGATTTATGCTCGATATTGGATGATGTATTACATGAATGATTTGTATTAAGTTTCTTTTATTATAAGTTTTCATCATTATAAGATCACTAGATCTATATATTTATCATTTTACTGTTATATTCTTGTTCCAAAACACCTTTGAGTTTGTTCTGGGAGTGTTAGCACCATTCTATTGTAGGTTTTCCTCATAGGAAGGACAATTAGGATATTGAATTGCATAGAGACATAAACTCATTTTAATTGATTAATTACAGATCAGTTTACTCGCATTTTATTTAGTTTGATTATTTATCAATGAAATAGGAATAGTTTGAATTAGCTTTGACTGTTATCTGTTCTTATTTTAATTTTGTTTGATTAGTATTCTTTAGTTCTTTATATTTTAAATATTAAACAGAAAACATAAAATGTATGTTCTTTCTTTATCTACTTCATAAGAACTTTCAAAAACATTGTTTTCGCAAGATATCTAGTAAACCTTGCAAGATTGTATATATATTTTTCATAACCATATACACATATCCATACTTCTATTTTGACGTTCATAAATTATTAAATTTATATCTTTATTATTATAGCTTCATAAATTACTTTCATTTCTTTTATTTTTAGGACTTTAGTTGGCCAACGGATCCAGTAAACCCATCATTTCATTTCATTCCAAAAGGATTAGGTTATTTAGACAACCCCGGTCCGGATCTGACCTTCCAGTTGATGGTGTGTCACTAGTGCTCGTCAACAAGTCTCTATAGGTGGCCCTGCAACTGGAAGAAAACCAGTACCGGCAGACAAACCCAACCATCAAATAACTAAAGGAGGATTTGAAGAACTTAACGTTCCAACTCAACCAGAATAAAAGTAAGGAAAAACAAGAAGTCGTTTAGTGTACTACATGCAGGATGGAAGGACACCACAATAATGAATGTCCAACATTTGCACAATATATGGCATCAAGAATGTTAAATCCATTACCAACAGGGGGACTATGGTGTGAAATCTACAAGAAACCGGGTCACGATCCATATCACTTCTCAATGATGCAGAAATACTAGACAGTCCCAAAGAGTTCATTTTGCAAATTTTGCAAAGCCACGATGAAAAATATTGTATAACTATGGATTTGATGCGAGAAAGGACATCAGATGCATATAGATTGCATGCATAAATGATGACGGGGAAAGCTGCAACATGATTTAACCAAGTTCCAACCCCATACAACACTGTGCAACAACAGTATAATACTGCGCAACAACCATATAATATTGCGTAACCACAATACAACACAACACAACCCTAGTACAATACTATGTAGTATAATTAGGTGCCTTAGTATATTGCACCTAGAGGATATCAAGTAGGCTACAGAGGAGGAGGATGAGAGAGAAGAGATTTTGGAAGGGGTAGAGGACCAGTCGTATGTCACAATTTCCAACAACCGAGACATTATGCAAGGGAATGTCCACTTCCACCAGCAACATGTATTTATTGTCGCACATTAGACCATGATATGGAAGAATGTCTGATGTTATTAGTAAAAATCCAGGAAAAAAGGAACCAAAAAAACCAGAATGTTCAGTGGATCTCAGCCAAAGCGAGGGATGAAGGATGAAACATCAACATAGTTACCCATGGAGGAGCTAAAATAGGGAACGATGCATATTGAGAAGAACCATTACAACACTATTGGGTTAAGAACAACAACAAACCAAGGAAACAATTCGACACATAGAAGGAGAAGGAGATATTTAAGCAAGACCGAAAATAATTTCAGAAGGAGGACATTGCATCGACTTCAACTATGCAGCAAAACAAGGAAGCACCAGAATATGATATTCCTTTGTTATTGGATCATACCAACGATATGCAATCCATGGGACAATAAATCACAATCAAATGATTTTTGAAATCATGTGTAAAAGTATTAAATGATCCATCATCTGTCAAAATATTCCAAAATATACTAGAAAAATGTAGCATCGAGATGGAAGGAAAACTAGAGCCAAAAACAATTAATCACCTACATACAAGGAGAAGAACAATTAGGAAGTTCATACTAAATGCCAACATTGGATATTTCGACATGGGATATATCATACTCGATCTAGGATCTGAAGTTAATGTATTACCAAAGAAGACATGGAAATGCATTGGAGAGCCCACATTAGGATATTCATTGGTTAAACTGAAACTAGAAAACCAAAACAGAGTCCTACCAATCGGTAGACTAAAAGGAGTGACAATAGACTTGGATGGAGTGCGCACTAAAGAAGATTTTGAGTTCATTGAAATAGTGGATGCCACAACACCATATCCAACATTGCTTGGTTTGGATTGGGCACTTGACAACCAGGCCATAATCAATATCAAGACACGTAAAATGACATTTGAGTTAGGTGAATACAGGGTCATTGTGGAACTAGACCCATCGGAAGGGGAAAGGTTTGTAGAACCTACTTGCTTAGACTTAGAAGAAATCATCCATTTGTACAGAACAACTGTGTGTGATGAGGATTATGTAAACCAAATTGTAGATGGGATACTCAGTTGGTGGAGAATTACATCATGTCTGACAGACTTAGATACTAGCTTAGATAACTGGAAACAAAGGCTACATGAAGTTTCTATGAGAATATGTGCATGAATAGACCACACAATAAGATGGGTAGGCACAGAGATAAGGGAACCACCCAGTTTTCACATAGTAAACGATCTATAAATATTCTTGGCATAGTATGAAGATGAAGTTTCCAAGAATCAGATACTCTTATAACTTGATATGTCACTCAAGGCCAGACCTGCAATATGGTGGGGTGCACACAAAGAGACAATCACATATTAGTACCAATGTAAGTGGTTACTACGCATAAGGTTCGATGCAGAACAAAAAGACAACAAGCAACAAAAGTATGATGGACAAGCAACACCAACGAAACACTTGGAGAAGTGTAGAATGTTGTGGAAATTGACACCCCCAGAGGAATGGCCCAATTATTTTATAAACACTCTAGAGGGCATACCAACGAACTAGTATACAGACCAGGACTTGCGCAAAGTAACTGCGACCTGGACAATACTGCAACAAAACTTTACAGACACTTTTTCATTTGAGCATGAAAACCCCAACATAGATGCATATCTTAAACAGATAACAGAGGTGATATTCATCAAGGAACCAAAATTCGAACTCATAATAGAAGAACAACAACAGAACAAAAAAATAGTCAAGGAATTTTTTTCATGTTACCATGTACACGAAGATGCCCTAGAGGAAGATGATCCGTGCAATATTTGGATCGAGGAAGTAGAAGGCAAGAGAGAAGTGGAGGGCTCACCTATAGAATCAGAAGTCATTGTTGTGTTGATCAAGGTAAAGAAAGTCAATATTGTGATTGTTGAGAATCCCAAAATGGCCATCATTGGATATTACTGGGATGAGAAAATAGTAGAAAGAATAACAGAGTTACTACGCGAGTACAATGACCTGTTTCCCACAACATTTATAGAAATGAAGGGAATAGAAGGAGAGCTAGGAGAAATGAATATACCACTCAGAGCTGAAGTGAGACTGATCATACGACGACCATACATATTGAACCCAATATACAAGAAAAAATTAAAAGCTGAGATCAATAGGATGCTAGAAGCCAAAATCATAGAACCAGTCAAAGAATCAGAAAGGATAAGCCCGATGGTAGTTCAGGAAAAAAAATAAGGAGGGATATGGATATGCATTGACTTGAGGATGTTGAACGATGCATGCTTACATTACTCATTCCCTACACCTTTCACGGATGAAGTGTTGGAGAATTGTTGGTAGCCAATTCACTTTTTTTTATGATCCTATAAGCTGCCTACACCTATGTCTTGCAAACATCAAATTTTCGTCGCAATTTTCAAATAAACGACATTTTCATTTTTTGCGACATTTGCACATTTGTCTTCGTCAAGTTTTCACAACTGTAAGCGTGAAAACTTCTCCTTTCGAAGTCATATTTTGATCATTATAGAACGGGAAAGATACTCTAATCGGTTCTCATACTTCGATTGATTGTATAACTTGGTTTTATTGAGTTTGTAAGACATTTAGCATTTGGATTTTCACTTTATATGACTTGTCTGATCATTGATTCTATGAAAATGCATAGGGGTTATGATTAAATTATATATATATATATATGTGTGTCTTTTGATATAATCCCTATGTTAATCTTTTCATAACTTTTGGCTTGTCGACTACATGAATACCGTTTGGCACCTTGGTTAAACTTTTGATTATATGAGTTGATACATTGCCGCATAGTTGATTTTGGTTTTGATTTATAAGTCGGGTGTTTAAACACTATGGCATAACGTTTGTGTGCATTGGCATACACATTTGATTTCATTAGTTGGGCACATGACTCGATGGTTGAATTACTATTATGGATTGAACAACTATGTAAATCGGCGGTTGTACTTGGATAATGAATATTTTGCATGGCAGACTCCACCACCTTCGCATGCTTTCATTTATGCCTATCCCTTTTGCTCGTTCATTTCTGTTAGCTCAGATAGCTCGGCTCCTGTGTGTGTTGGTGATCCAAACCCTTCAATTACCATGCGTCCGGCTCCATGGAACCAGTCATGCGAGTTGAGCCCAATGGAAACCAAGCCCTGTTAATGTTTGACAATTCCCACAGAGACCTGGAGGAAAATGGGTGGCTACCTTTTATACAACGATTTGAGGGTTTTGACCTTTGTGTAGCATGACAGTTTGTCGTGACTTTCGATGGCTATCGAGCCAAGGTGGGCGACATACAATTAGATATTGATGAACAGTTTATCAGCTCAGCTACAGGGTTACCTGCCTCGGGACAACATTGGTTTAAGAATTGCAAGGTCGAGGAAGTGCCATGGACATTGTTGTTTCTATTGCGCAAAGTCACCTATTGTGACAGAGGTATGCCCATATCTATGCTCAAACTATGATGGCACGACTTATTAATGCTAGTCAAGCAGTTCGTGACCTGTGAAGGTCGATACAGACTTGTGTTCCTCTACCACCTGCGTTTGCTAATGATTTTTATAGGGTATCCTTTAAACATGCCTTTCTACTTTCATCGTAGCCTGTATAAAATGTCGAAAAAGTTTAAGAGGCAGAAGGCTGACAATAGCCTGTTCCACCATGGGCTTATTAAGCTCATCGTTGTTTATCATTTGAGTTTGCATAGTGATAGTTGGAGGGCTTTCATCACCCGTAATGGCTTTGAGGACACAAACCCTGTACAAGTTGATAAACCTGTGGTAATTGAAACCAAGTCTGAACTGCCTGTACCCTTACATATCCTACTGCCTAAACCCTCGACTGACCCTCCTATTGTTTTACCCAACACTGTAACTAAGAGTGCAAAGGCCATTAAAAATCCTATGGGCAAAAATCCCAAGGCAAACCTTACTACCAATGCCAAAGGGAAAAGGAATGCCCGACTCATTTCAAGAATGGCCAGAAACAAATCGAAACCCTCTGCCGAGTCCAACCCTATCATCCTAAGTGAGGATTCCGACTCTGATGTTGAACGTTTCTTGGCCAGCGAGTACCCCTACTCGCAGGGTTTATGTCCCGAACCCCCTTATGATTTTGTATCGAACCTTCCCCCCTGCCTAAAGAATGACCCTGACTACCTGGGTATTAAATTACCTTGTGAAACCCTCAGTCATTTACCCAAACCCTCACCTTCTCTTTATAAACCCACACAGTCACCCTGTGACCAATGCAATTCATGGTTAGAACGGTATTACATTGATGTTCCTATACTCCAATCGAAGATTCAATCACTGGAAGATCAAATTGCAGTGCTAACCAGTCAAAAATCCAAGCTCCAAGCAACAGATAAAAAGCAAAAGACAACCGGCTTGATCCTTTTCAAAAATGTGGAATCAACTACGGCTGTTGTAAATTCCAAAATGGCATAATCAAGCAGCCTCGTCGCTATACAGGTATGGTTTTGACATCGTTTTGTTTTGTAAATAATCTAGGTTGATATAATGATTTGAATTCAGTTTTTAAATAGCTCAATCACTCATCCAAATGCCTCTGTCATTCGGTGATCATCCTGTACATGGTATCGTTTTGATAAAAATAGAAGGAATTTCGATTTGATGTATGATTTGCTCATAGATTTTTATTGGATTTGAATGGTTATTTGTTTGGATTTGATTTGGTTATCTTCCTGATGGAGTTAACGAAATTATTGGTTCGTGTTCAATTCGATTCATTTTGTGTCCACTCCCAACAGGAAGTTTTTCACGCTCAATTTAGAATACGATTCGTCTGGATTTGATTTCGTTATGATCCATATGATATGGTTGGTAAACGATTTGGTTGTTATGATATGTTGTGTCATGTAATCTTCTATGAACAAGAATGCAATTCTGTTCGGTTTCAATTGGAATGACTCTGTTTTTATAAAAACAATATGCTCATTTTAGCTTGTGCATGCACACCTGAGTCATGGAACGATTTTGATTCGTAATGACTATGTTAAAATATTTTCTACTTCTTGATTTGGCAAGATTATTTGACGAGTTGGATTCCGATTGTAATTGATGCTCTATTTGATTTTAAATAAAATGAATTGGTCAAACCCGGTTATAATTCGTCTGATTGGAATGATTTTGGTAAAGGAAAATCGACCTTGTTTGCTCACTGTGCAATGATAAACGATCGATATCTATAACAAACTCTATTTAATTGATCCTGTTACGATTTTGTTTGTGGGAAGTTATGAGTCAGTTATGGTTTGAATTCACTCACAGCCTAAATCGCTTGCTATACAGTTATCATGATTTGAAAATAATCCTGTTCGATTCGATTATTTCTCCTATTGATAAGACAAGTATAACGAAGTATTTGCGATTTGTTTTATTGAATATCAAAACAATTTTACAACTGGTGGATTCGATTTGTTGATAAACAATTACAGTGATGTTCCATATGGTTTCATTCACCTGACTTATTATAATAATCGAAACAGACTATTCCTATCTCTGTATTCGGTTGAATGATGTGGATCCTGTTTGATCTCGAATGGTATAATTATTTCAAACTAAATGATTTGTTTTCAAATAGTTCATGGATGATGATTAAATTTAATTCTTTCAAAAAGATTTGAATTAATCTCAATGCTGATTCTGTATCTTATTTAGACTAGCTATAGAATTGCATGATTCTGTAGCTAGTCTATAGAATTAGATTTTTATTGTTTTATTAATAAAATATCTCTCTAACTTGTCTATTTCTGACCTGTTTCAGGTAAATTCGAATTGCATGGGACATGTTGGGCAGTTCAAGAGATATTTGGGTG